>ML107889.1:21662-216168 GCA_003697995.1 Taxidea taxus jeffersonii | reverse complement strand
AAAGAAAAGAAAAGAAAGACAGAAAAAAAAGAAAGGAGTAAGAGATGTCAAGGGGGAGTCCTGGATTTCTGGATTGAATTGGGTGTGGATAATAGTCGTTTCTGTTGAGATTGAAGAGAATGCTCGAGGACCTCGTTTGGAAGGAAAGGTCAAAGCTCTTTTGAAAGTTCTCTGTGGATTCTTGTTCTTTACCTTAGAAACCCCCAACCCCACAAGATTCTGCTCAAAGTTGCCTTGGTGTGAAATCACTCCAAAGGTCTGCACTCACCCCATCTCCCATAGGGCAGTAATAGTGCTCTTGGTATCATCTTCACTTAGTACTTAATTTCTCTGTCTTATACTTATGCACTTGCCTATCTCTTACTAGACTTGATTTCTTTGTCAAGAACTTCCAAATAGGTCATATTAGTTTGGTGATTCTAGAATATAGATAAATATTTCTTCAAGTGTTTTCCACTGAGTTGCATATGTTAACTTTTTTAAAAATCTTAAATCCAGGTACTGCTGGGTCAATTTATTTTAGTGCAGAATTTTCCCCAGCCTTTTATATTCTGATATGGATTGTGAATGTCTGGGAAGGGCGTAAGGTGTGCAGTATTTTCCAGTATTATTTAGTTGTCTCCCCGCTCCCTGCCCCCAGCAGCCTTTGTTTTCTGAGCATCTCATGTTACTACTTTGAGGGTAAGAGGTGGGGATAGGAGTTTTCTGTAGGAAATGCTGATTTGGGTGTTTGCATGTTCCAGAGTAAGCACATAACTCACTGAGTGTGGACTCCATGGGAAGCAAATATGACAGTTGTGCAAGTATATCTCTGGATGTCTTTGGAAAAGTCAAAGATTTTATTTATTTATTTATTTGACAGAGAGATCACAAGTAGGCAGAGAGGCAGGCAGAGAGAGAGGAGGAAGCAGGCTCCTTGCTGAGCAGAGGCTCCATCCCAGGACACTGAGATCATGACCTGAGCAGAATGCAGAGGCTTTAACCCACTGAGCCACCCAGGTGCCCTGGAAAAGTCATTTTGCCTATACTTGCTGCAACTCTATTTGTTTTACCCCCAGTGATCAGAATAGACTTCACAGGATGAGAATTTACTGCCTATTGTTTGTTCCCCCCAGGCTAAGAAAGCTAGGTGACATGAGGTGACAAATTTTATTCTGTTTCTTTGTAGCTAATCTAGGAAGAGCTGAACAATAAATTCTTAGGTCCTTTTATTTATTAACTCCCAGCATCAAAATAGCGCCTTTCTTATACCACCTGGGTTGTTCATAAAATAAACAGAGTTATATTAGTAGCCATTTTTTGGTAAAAGAAATAAATGTTCAGTATTTTTATAAGGCTATTTATATTCTGTTTTAGAGAGTTGGCTGTAGTGACGCAGAAACTAGGTTTCAGGGAAATATAGACAGGATAGACTAAATGGGGAAGACACTGTTCTTTTTTTGAAGAGTATATAAATTTATTTTAGAGGGAAATTATTTTTTTTCAAAAGTTAGAGTATTCAAGATGGTTCATTTATAGAGTATAGCCTAATGGAAAGTTTTACCAGGAACTCACTGACTCAAACAGGAAATATATTTGTTTTTAAACTTAGATTTTATTTTGTAATGCCGGATGGCATTATTGTGTTATGTTTATTAACAGACTCTAACTGCTGGCATCTTCCTTACAGTCATGTGGAATGGTAGATGCTTTTGCTGTATAAACTCTATTTGGCTATAGAGTTGACAATGAAAATAGTTTTTTGAGTGATATAAAATACTGCCTAGATTAGTAGGGTAAAAATGTCATAACCACATCTGCATCTATACTCCCACACCTTAATTTATGTCTTCTCATTTACTTGTGCCACCTGTGATTACTGCAGGTGTTTATTCCCAAATTGGATTAGTTCGGAGTGGCAGGGAAAACTTGATCATCTCTAGTCCTTCTATCAGAGAGGCGATCAGCCTTTGTTATCAGTGTAATATTCCCTCTGCTGTCAGGGCCAGCCAGCCTGGACCTTTGAGCAAATAAAAATCTGTGAATAAAGATTACTTTTCCATTTATTTTAAGAAATGTCTGGGGAAAGGAAAAATAGCTGCTGAATACTCTTAGTGGCAGTGATAGAAACTCTTTGCATAAAAGGTGGTGATTTTTAGCTGCGGAAGCAGCTGTAATTTTGGATGCTTCCTCCTGACTATCAGTCCATTTATTTCTGTGCTATTCATACCTTTATACAAAAATGATGGTATTGTCTAGGCTCAGCAATCTGCAGTCCCTTACCCTATTGTAAAAGTCACAGTTCAGGATACATCTTTTTTTGTATGATTCATTCTACACTTTGGTCCCTAATAAAGCATTTGTTGTCCAAGAAAATAATTTTAACTGTAGAAACTTCCATATTTGTTTCAGGTCGGTCTTCTCTCTTTCCCTTTGAAGATGCCTTCCTGGACGACAGTCACGGCGACCAATCCTTGTCATCTGGCTTAAGTTCTCCCACTCGCTGTCAAAACGGAGAACGAGTAGAACGTTACTCTAGAAAGGTGTTTGTTGGAGGCCTTCCTCCTGATATTGATGAAGGTACGATGCATTCATTAAGGACTTTATAAAGGCCAGGTTTGTTCTTTGTGTGACTGGACCCTGCTTCTCCTCTCCTAGAAGTTTAGGACATTCCTGTTTTTGTGTTTGGAGGTTGAAAATATTCAAAAGATGAGGAAGTTATAGATGGTGCATTTCAGGTCTGCTCTTCAAATGTGTTCATACAGGGCAGTCTCCCAACAACTTCGTGTTTCCCAGTCATTAATTTGGGGATAAACTGTAAAATAATAATGAAAGTTAGTATTTGTGAAACTCTCTATAAGCCCAAAATTGTGCTAAGTGCTTCACCTTATATTATCTCATTTAACCCTTATAGCTATCCTTTAAGGCAAATCCTACCAACTCCATTTTATAGATAAGGAAACTGAGGATCAGAGGCAGGCAGTTTGTCCAAGGTTATGTAGCTAGTGGTGCAGCTGGCATTCAAAATTCCAGTGATGAACATAGGGTTCATCACACTATCCCATTTCATATTTTAATATAAATATCTATCAATTAAGAGCCCCCCTTGCCTTTAAAAGAATAAAGACTAATTAGAATTTTTCTTAATAATGTTCTTGAGATACTGTCGATCCAAAAGTGAGTTTTCACTAATGCCCAAACCCAATCAGCACATAGTAGGTTGTCAATAAATACTTGTTGAATAGACGAATGAAATAAAATTGTGACAGTTAAGGGGAAAAAACAACAATTCTAATTCTAGTAGGCTTTGGATCTTCTATAAAAATATTGTTAAAACAATTGTTTTGTCAGCATTGTTCTAGTTGTGACATTTCTCCAACTTATCATGATTTTCTTTTTTCATGATGAGAAAGGAATAGTCTAAAAATAGTTTTTTTTAAGACTTACTGCTTTAAAGTTGTACAGAGCTGGAGACTCATTTTCCTCCAAACTATTCTCATACTAGTGTTAATCTGATCTATTAATTGGATATTTTTAAGACAAAGTTTATTTCATGTCTGAGAGGGTAGCAGCTTAAATCTGAGTGGGAGCTAAGTTATAACCTTCTGCTATGAGTCAGAAGTCAGAAGGAAAAGGTAAATTTTTTGAGCTATAACTTTGGAAACATTTTCTTTATAGAATATGTAGTAGGTAAGTATGAAAGAAAGAGATCATTGGTTTTAACTTTTTATCATCAAATAGAATTACCTACTTATTGCTCCTACTCCTCACCAAAAGAATTATATCTATTTCTAAAATAATCTTATAGATAATCTTAGATTACTAATAATCAAAACCTAATATTAATGATCTTAGATATTTTAGGGATTATTTTACACAAATGGAAGCATACTTTAAATATTTTGTGTACTTTTGCCTTTTTTCTAAAAGCAGAGAAGATTTCTATTTTTAGAATCTTTTTTTTTTTTTTACCTGACAGAGAGGTCACCTTCATTATATCAGATTTTTTTCTTCCAAATTCTTATATCAAGTTTGTTGGCAGTGAAGAGCAATGAATTATAGTTAGAAACACATTCTGCATGGTTGAAAGTGAATAACCAAATGTACCCGATAAACAGTTGTATTTCACTTAGTAGGTTTGACTTCTGTAAAAATGCTTTAGAAATAGTTCTCAAAGTATTTTTTAAATAAAAAGACATGCTTTATGCTATTCTGTTTGCAGTATTTTTTTTTCTCTTGCTAAGATTGCTTCTTTATTTTGTAGATGAGATCACTGCCAGCTTTCGCAGGTTTGGACCTCTCGTTGTAGACTGGCCTCACAAAGCTGAAAGCAAGTCGTATTTTCCTCCTAAAGGTAATGCATTTAAAATGTCTCCACTGCTTGCCTGTTGAAGAGCTAGCATGACAGTTCAATAAAAGACAGCCTTTTAATTCTTGAAATAGCAGTTGACATTTTCCCCCTAGTTAAGAAAATATTTTAATGCTGATCATCTTTTTGTGTCATACTGTTTCCTTTTGGAAACTCTTCCCCCAGGAGAACACTGATGGTTTCAGGCATCCATTGTACTCACAGTGAGATCCTGTGAGTCTATTGTGAATGAGCCTTGTGCTAAATTTTCATTTGAGAAAAAAAATCTAGGGGTTTGAAGAATGTCAGTGATTTGAGAGGAAAAGGTTATTTTGCATCAAATCTTATTTGTATCCCATAATCCTGTGGTTTTATAGTTCTTATAAACTCCAAACTTGGAAAACCTAGTGGCTGAAAAGTGACATTGTATGAAATTACCTTTATTCATGTATTTTAAGTGACTTAACTTGTTAAGGGATGGAGGGAAAACTAGCAAAGAACTCTTTGTGTGAACTCATCCGTTATGTTTGGTAGGCTATTTTGGTAATTTACAAAGACATGAAAATATATTACTTTGTTCATCGTTTGTCATTTCTGCAGAATTCAGGGAACTTTTCTAGTGATGTTAACTCTGGGTAAGTTCCTAGAATTATATAGATGAGTGTTTTGGGTTTTAAAAAGGAAGCTTTCTGGGGCACCTGTGTGGTTCAGTGGGTTAAACCTCTGCCTTTGGCTCAGGTCATGATCCCAGGGTCCTGGGATCGAGCCCCGTGTTGGGCTCTCTGCTCAGCAGGAAGCCTCTTTCCTCCTCTCTTTCTCTCTGCCTGCCTCTCTGCCTACTTGTTATCTCTGTCTGTCAAATAAATAAATAAAATCTTTAAAAAAGTAAAATTAAATTAAAAATAATAAAAAATAGGAAGCTTTCTTCATGTGTTATATTCTGTAGATATGTTTCAAGGATCTTTTGTCTCTAAAGAATTGTGTTTTTTTGTTATGTATTATCATATAACATTGCTCACCATAAGAAGGTGGAGTTAACATATTTACCCTTCCTATGCTTTGTACAGGAATGAATTTATGGCTTAACTTGGGAAAGGCAGGTGGCTTCCTCGTATGTCTGATTATTAGGTTTCTTTGCCACCTGTATTTCTCCCCAGTCTCTCTATAACCTATGAAAAGAAGTTACTCACTAAATAGAGGCTCTTTGTTTACTTTTAACATTTCCTTTTTGATCTTCTTGAAGAATTTTTAAAGTTAAAAAGTAAGTTTTATATTAATCAGAAAAGATAAAAACTACCATGTTGATTATTCCACTGAAGGAAGGTGTTCACCACTTGATATACATGTGTGACACTATGTAAAGACACATGTTTAAACTGTGTTTTTAAGAGTGCGAATAATTCCCTAAGTCAGAGTAGTGGTATTTCAGTGAGCGAAGGAGTTCACCACAGATGCTATAGGTCCCATGCTCTGTAAAGTCACGTGTGTAAAAAGTAGGAGTTGCAGGTACATGTTATCTCATTGAAAGAATGTGTTCACCACACTGTGGTGTGTGTAGCACACTGTAAAGTTACATAAAAGATACTTCTAAGAGTGCTAGTGAAAAAAAAATCATGCTGAGGAGGTTATAAAAACAACTCTAGGATAAAAGGTATCAGGTGATCATAAAAAATGAAGATAAACATATATAGTTGTGTCCAAAGAAAATTATCCCAAACCTACCTCTATCAGACATAATCACTGTATACATTTTATTAAATTTCCTTCTGATGTTCTCTTTATGAATATGAACATTTATATGAAATTTTGCATTTTACATAAATGGGATCACACTGTATGTGTTGTTCAGTAACCTGCATTTCCCTCTCCGCCATATCAGCATCTTGCTATAAGAGACCTACATAATTTTAATGACCTTATTTTATTTAATCTGTCCTACTGATGGACACTTAAGTGGCTTCCAGCTGTTGCCTCTCATGGGTAATGCTTCAGTGAATATCCTTGTGCCTTCATCTTTTTGTCCTTTATCATGACCTCTTAGGGTGAATTTCCAGAAGTGAGGTACATATTTATACAGATTGCAAAGCTTCCCTTAAGAAAGGTCATTTACGTTTATGTTCCCACCAATAATATCTGATTTGTAAACCAGTTTTATTGAGTCTGAGGAAATGACTCCTTTTCAATCTTTGCCAGTCTGATGGTTTAAATAACATCTCCTTTTCCTTTTTTTGACATTCTTTTCTCTTTACTTGCCTTTGAATGTATTTTACTTTTTTAGATTGACTTTTCATTTCTGTCTGACTTCATTTTGGAGTAATGCACAAGAGATCCAGTTTTCTTTTTCCAAGTGGCATGCCAGTCATCTCAATAGTCATTCATTGACGAATATAGTTTTTCTTCATCAATTTGGATCATTAGAAATAAGTATAAGAAAAAAAAAGAAAGAAGTGTTGGTTAGAAGGCTATCTCTTCTGTTTCTCAGTGGAGTACACAAGTTTCTCTGGAACAGCTCTGTCCAGAATGATAGCTACTAGCCACATGTAGCTAATGAGCACTTGAAATGTGACTAATTTAAATTGAGATAATGCTGTAAGTATAAATTATACACTGGATTTCGAAGACGTAGTGTTAGAAAAAGGTAAAATATCTCACTAGTACTTTTGTTTTCATATTAGAATGATAATTTTGTGGTATATTGAATTAAAATATATTAAAATGAACTTCACTTGTCTCTTAATCTTTAAGACGTAGGTATTAGAAAAATTTTGTCTGTTTTTTGTGTATTTTTGTTTCTGAACATTTTTTTTTAAAGATTTTATTTATTTATTACAGAGAGAGAGGGAGAGAGAGCGAGCACAAGCTCAGGCAGACAGAGTGGCAGGCAGAGGCAGAGGGAGAAGCAGGCTCCCTGCTGAGCAAGGAGCACAATGTGGGACTCGATCCCAGGACGCTGGGATCATGACCTGAGCCGAAGGCAGCTGCTTAACCAACTGAGCCACCCAAGGGTCCCGTTTCTGAACATTTTAAGATACATATGTGACTCATCTTTCTGTTGGAAAGCACTTTTCGAGAATGAGAATCCGCAAACTACCTGTTTTTATATGGCCTGTAAGCTAAGGATGATTTTTATATTTTTTGAAGGTTGTAAAAATACACATGCAAGAAGAATATGTAGCAGAGAGTATATGTGGCCCTCAAATCCCTTTGCAGAAAGTTTGTTGCCTCCTGCTTTAAAATAGACTTTTGAGCTACTCATGTAGCTTCTGAGACATCCAATGACAAAGGAGGCAGTTTATTTTAGAGGAAGTCTATATGTTTGCTAGACCTAGCTAATTCTTTTTTTTTTTTTTAACATTTTATTTATTTATTTGACAGATCACAAGTAGGCAGAGAGGCAGGCAGAGAGAGACAAGGAAGCAGTCTCCTGCCGAGCAGAGAGCCCGATGGGGGGCTCGATCCCAGGACCCCAGAATCATGACCTGGGCCGAAGGCAGAGGCTTTAACCCACTGAGCCACCCAGGCGCCCCTAGACCTAGCTAATTCTTAAGTTTGCTCTTCAGTGGAGTCAAATGCTTCCCTGCAACATTTACCCTATTGATAAATTGTGTCCTATAAAGTAAAATAGAATAAATTACCATTGTGACACCTGTCTCTTGGTACTTAAAAGACTACTCATTTCTTTTTATGTCTTCTCTTTTCAAATACAGATATTTTCACTTCTCTCAGATGTACCTTATGTCTAATCGTTTCCATATCACCATGTTTTTTGTTTTCCCTTTCTGTGTATATGTCATGTTTACAATATCCTACTTAGATTTGTTACTAAGAATTGAAAAGAAAACATTTGGTTTGGTATGAGCAATACAAATTTAAGCAGTTCTGTTAACTCCGTGTTTTTTGGTGCCATTCCTATATAACAGCGTAATAATATAAACTGTAGAACATGGTGCCTTTATTTTATACCTGAGGTTAAGTGTTGAGAGGGGTCAGTGACAGCAAGGCCAAGAGATGAATCTGGATGTCCCAATTCTGGTCCACAGGCTTGCATCCTTGCAGAGTGGATTGCCTTCTCTGTTATTAGGGGTTAGGAAGAGAAATAATGATTATACTGTTGGCTCCTTTTGTGTTTTGGCTTTCAGCTAATCTGAAGGTTGACCTGATTGGGGAGTACCTAAAGAGATGTGGTGTTATTCCAAGACTGAAGTAACTTTCAGAATCCATGCCCATTGCTTTGAATGTTGGGACCATCTAAGGAGTTCACTACAACTGTTCTGTGCCTTCTTAATAATGCCCCCTTGCTCTATTTCTATTTTTCATTAAATTCCTTAGGTTTTAATACAGGTCCATGCCTTCTTGGGAATGCCCTTCATGCTGAGTGTACTTTTCTTTAGGTTACCTTTGGTTAGCTATTACCTACCGTTTGTTTGGCTGTCCATTTTGGTTTACATGTAAATAGAAAGGAACCACTCCCTATTGAGCCCTTTGGCCTTTTTCTCAGAAAGTATATGCCTAATGAAATACACATTCATTCATCTGGCAGGTTTACCTGTACAAATAGAGGGTACGGTTTGTAAAACCATGACCATTTCACAGACTGTGGAGAGCTTAAAATCCATGTAGAGAAACAGTGACCAGGCACATCAGTTGTCCCTCTAAGTGTCGTTGGGCCAACACAATGAGAAGTAATGGAATCTGGGGCTCTCTCCAGGACAAAGACCACTGAGGTATCTGATCAGGCATTTGAAGATATGCAAAGTCCTGTGGATCAGTTTATCTGTAGGCCACAAGCAGGTGATTGCTCGTTGTTCTCCAGAGCAACACTGAGAACAAGGAAAGGTGGAGGAAGGCATGGAAGTCAGAATGTGTGTTTTCATAATTTGGTCTCAGACCTCATAACTTATAGTCCTGTGGGGGAAGTAAGAAATTAGTCAACCAGTCAAAAAATAAACACAATTACAAACCGTGATATTTCTGTAAAGGGCAAGTAGAGAGGCAGTGACTCTGAAAAGGGGGCATCATTTTAGAGTGGGGATATGGAGAAAGCTTCTCTAAGAAGATGGCAGTTAAGCAGACCTGAAAATTGAGGAGTTAGCTAGAAAGTTAAGGAAGCAGGTTCCAAGTGGAGGAGTACCATATGGGAACGACTGAATATGAAAGGGCTTTAGTACCTTTGAATAAATGAAGTGTGGTTGGAATGTTAGGAGAAAATGATGCAAAAGAATGAGATGTGAAACAATAGGATTTATTTTTCTTCCCTAAATTGATTTCATCCTCCAAGAGAGCGTGGATATGAAGGCATTTGTGTGGTGTTTGTCTTTGGGGTGGTGGAAGGATGGAGTTGGGTCAAATAGAAATATCAGTTTAAAGTACTTTCAAATAGCTATTGATAAAACTGAAGCAAAGTCTTGCTTCATGTTTCCTGCATTTAGTTCTTGATGATGAAAAGAAATCCAACTCTAGTCTAACTATTGAGGAAAAGTTTTCCAAGATCATCTTTGCATACTTCTTAGTTCTGGAATAGAAGAGTTGAAAGTGTGAGGTCTGGAAAGAGGTTCTTCCAAGTCTTAGGGCATGAGCCCAAACCCACATTCATACAGAATAGTAATCAATGTCACATATGTTTATAATAGCTTGGGTACAGGGTGCGCCTGGGTGGCTCAGTTGGTTAAGCTTCTGTCTTCGGCTCGGGTCATGATCCTGGGGTCCTGGGATCCAGCCCCACATTGGGCTCCCTGCTCAATGGGGAGCCTGCTTCTTCCTCCCCCTCTGTGTGCACTCACCGTGCTTGTACACACTCTCTCTCTCTGTCAAATAAATAAATAAATAAATTTTAAATATAGCTTGGGTGCAGGTAATTTAAGATAGTTATTGAAAAGGGATGGTAAAAGAACAGAATAAATGCAGAGGGCTGAGGTCCTGATGCAAGTGATGATGCAGCATTGGGAATATCAATCCATCCAATGTTTGTTCCTTGTCCATCTGTGGAAGAGTCCATTTTTTGCCTTACAGGGGATCTAGAGAAGCTTACCATTCTTGTTTTTGAGAAGGTTGCAGTTTCTTGGAGGAGACCTGGAAATAACAGATGTGAAATGCTAAGTAATGGTAAAGAGTATGGGTTCTGGAACTAGACTTGCTGAGCTCCTCCACCTATTGTATGACCTTAGGCTTGCTTTTTAACCTTTCTGTGCCTTAGTTTCATCATCTACAAAAGAAGGATCATGATAGTACCTACTTCAGAAGGTCATGATGAAGATTAAAACAAGTATGTAAGCTCATGTGGGGTGATTAAAGCAGTCCCTGCATACAGTAGATATTATGAATGATACTGTTATTTTTATTAAAATACAGATCAAAAAAATAAAATACAGATCAACTTATGCTTAATGACAAGTGAGCAAAAAATATTCTGTGCAGGCAGAAGAGGAACAGATTGCTGTGGGCTGTGCAAGACCTTGATCTTCAAAGCTGGGCAGGAAAAGAATAGACAGAAATTGCAGGGGGCTAGAATTATGATAATTAGGATAGCTAACCTTTACTGAGGGCTTGCCATCAGCCAGGCATTGGGTTACTGTTTTCTAAATCATATTTAATCTTCCCAACTGCACAAGGCAGACACCTTTAGTATTCCCATTTTTATATAGAAGAAGAAACAGATTTAGAAGAGGGCAATTTATCCATGGTCATGTATTAAATGGTAGAGCTAGGATTTGAGCCTGAATTGGCTGGCCTCAGAGCCTAAGGCTCTTAAATATTGCACTCTACTATTCTCATTTTGGAATAAGGATGGCCCAGAGGTAGGCAGGATTATGTGGTAGCCTGACGGCCAAGCCTACCACCTAGGCGGAGTACACAGTGATCAAGAATACAGGCTCTGGGGGCACCTGGGTGGCTCAGTGGGTTAAGCCTCTGCCTTCAGCTCGGGTCGTGATCTCAGGGTCCTGGGATCGAGCCCCACATCGGGCTCTCTGCTCAGCGGGGAGCCTGCTTCCCCCTCTCCCTCTCTCTGCCTGCCTCTCTGCCTACTTGTGATCTCTCTCTCTGTCAAATAAATAAATCTTAAAAAAAAGAAAAAGAATACAGGCTCTGGAACAAGCTGTTTGGGTTGGATTCCTTTTCCACTACTTACCATATCTGTATCCCTGAGCTGATTATTTTCCCAAATCTCTATTTTTTAATCTACAAAATGGAAACAATAATAGTGTCTAATTCTGGTTTGTTAGGATTAAATAAGAAAATGTATAGAGAATACTTTCATAGTACCTAGGTATCGTTGTAGCCTTTTTTTTTTTAAGCAGGGGAGAGGTGGTTGAGTTTTTTTTACTTGATTTTGTTGTTTTAGCCAGAGTCAGAAGAAAAAGTATTTAGGAATTTTCTATAATCCAGTTTATAAGCAGTAATAAGGACCACAAAGACCTAAGATATTAGCATGATGATGGTAGACTTTGATGATAGGGTTGTGTTAAAATTATTTCCACTGAATGGGAGAGTCATGGTACTGTTGAACGTAGGGGAATCAATTGAGAGAAAAACGGTTTGATGATGTGATAGTTTAATTAAAGACATGTAGTTTAGTGTGTCCTCATATCTGATTTGAGAGAAAATTACTAATAGGCATTGAGATTGTGGTTACGTAGTTTGAAAGAAGAGACGGGCTGGAGACCCACATCTCTTGAGAGTCGTCTTTATAGAGAAGAGAGAGAAGAAAATGATAAATAATAAATAAGTGTTGTTAGGAACTAAAAGGAAGAAGAGAACATGTCAGTAGAGATGTGAGTGAGTGAAGAACTAGGAGCATATTTGTGGGCTTGGAGGCTAAGGAAAGAAGGTTCAAGAAAGTGTATCAGGGGACGCCTGGGTGGCTCAGTTGGTTAAGTAGCTGCCTTCGGCTCAGGTCATGATCCCAGCGTCCTGGGATCGAGTCCCACATCAGGGTCCTTGCTCAGCACGGAGCCTGCTTCTCCCTCTGCCTCTGCCTGCCACTCTGTCTGCCTGTGCTCACTCTCTCTGACAAATAAATAAAATCTTTAAAAAATATATTAAAAAAAAAAGTGTATCAGGACCATCAGATATTGTAGAGTTACTGAGAAGGTCTCCGTGGAGGAGTGTCTGGCTGGCTCAGCCAGTAGAGTGTGTGACTCTTCATCTCAGGGTCATGAATTCAAGCCCCATGTTGGTTGTGGAGATTACTTAAGAAAAAAAAATTTTAATTAAAAAATAAATAAAATGTTTAAAAAAAAACGCCATGGAAAAGAAATAGTGTGGCCTTCTTGTAAACTACATGATCACAGGAATTTCTATTGTTATCTTAATTCTCGGTGTTAGTATTGCAATGAAGTAGGAAAACCAGAACAAAGAAATCAAGTTTGCACTGAGTATTATTTTATAAATAAGAATAATCCTGCCTCCCCAGCAGAACCAACCATCATCATTTTTTGTTTCCTTTCAGCCTCTATTCATATATATCATTTTTTGGGGGGGGGATTATAGTAGAAATATAGTTTTCTATCCTCCTTCTTCCCTGCCATGTTACCATATACTTTTCATATTTTTCAAGAGTCTGCCTAACCTGTTGTTACACCTTAATTTACTGGCTTGTTGGTTATTTAGGCTATTATAAATGATGTTCCTTCCTGTTAATATATTCTCGTATGTGGGGTTTTTTTTCTTTCATAGGGTTCTCTTTAGAATAAATTGGCAGAAGCTTAACTAGAGTAAAAAGAAATGAAAATCTTGATGAGTCCAGATTTGATTATCACATGGCTTCCCAAAGCAATTTGCTCTATGAAGTTTATGCTAATCTGGACATCTGTAGCACCATTTTTGCTTAGTTCCAAGTTAGATAGATGGTACATTGCAGTGTGGACTTACCTTTTGCCTGTGGATCTGAAATGTAATGGACCCCCGCAAAAGCCAGAAACCACATTGGTATGAATCTTCTACTTGAAGCATTTAAACCTTTCCTCTTGGGTCACATCTGTTGAATCTTTGGTGTTCATTGACATCATCTCCTATCATTCTCTCCCTTACCCACTCTGGCCACACTGACTTATTTGCTATTCCTTGAGGTCCCCTCAGGCCCTTCAGGGCTTTAGTACTTCCTTTTGTCGGAAACTGTCTTTTCCCAGATTTCTGAGTGAACAGCTCATCTCTTCCCTTAGACAGGACTTTCTTCAACTGTCACCTTAACAGAGAGCTCTTTCCTGATCTCCTTATCTAAAATAGCAGCCCCTCTATCCTCTTGCTCTTTGTCCCTCTTACCCTCATTTTATTTCTGTTTCTCTCTCATTTTATTTTTCTTTAAAGTGCCTATGACCCGAAAAACTGACATGTTTCTCTGTTTTCTAGATTGGAATAAAAGTTTTATAAGAGTAGGGTGTTTTGGGGCGCCTGGGTGGCTCAGTGGGTTAAAGCCTCTGCCTTCGGCTCAGGTCATGATCTCAGGGTCCTGGGATCGAGCCCCGCATCGGGCCTCTCTGCTCAGCGGAGAGCCTGCTTCCCTTCCTCTCTCTGCCTGCCTCTCTGCCTACTTGTGATCTCTCTCTGTCAAATAAATAAATAAAATCTTTAAAAAAAAAAAAAAAAGAGTAGGGTGTTTTTATGTTTTATTCACTATTCTGTGCCCAGTACCTTGCATACCTGCCTCAGTGGCTGGCCCTCAGATATTTGTTAAATGAATGAATTTTATCTTTGCAAATGATGAGTTCACTACTTCCTCAGAGAGTAGAAGTCTATCACTTTTTTTAAAATTTTTAATTTTCTTATAAACATGTAGTGTAACCCACCACCCTCGCCTGACACCCCTAGTCTATCACTTTTTAAAGCTGGAAAGTTCCATAAAGATCATCTCATTTTAATATAATCTTTATTTTAAGCTGAGATTCGAAGAGGTGAATTGTCTTTTCCTAAGATCACATAGTTTTTATCACACAGGCTTAGACCTGACTGACCAAGAGTCTGTGCTGTTTTATCTGGTGAATTAATTATAAACGAAGTCATTTTTATTTGTTTGACTAGTGTGTATCATTTGTGGGAAAGGAATATTGGTTTAAGCTATAAAATCTGATAGATTATGCTGTTATTTACAAGATTGGATTTTATATAAAAATTAGCAACTTCAGTTGTATGACCCATGGGACACTTTCACAGCTATTTAAAAATGAAAGTGGTCCTTGGCTTTTTCCTGAATTCTTCTGTTCCGTTAATCACGCTCACATAACGGGGTTATTTCCAAGAGCTGGTTTAGGATGAGGCTGTGGGTCTGAGGTGCCCTTTAGCTGTAGCTATGAGCATGGAATTACATCCCATATAGTTCTTGGGTGATACCACACCATTTCTGGATGTGAGTGCACTGCTTTGTAATTGAGTTCTTTGACTACAAGGATCAGAAGTTTTCTTATACTACCTCAAATTGGGGATGTGGTGAAAAGTGACAAGGAAAGCCGAAAAAGTAGGAGCTGTGGTAGAACCAGCTACCATGGAGGTATCATGCTAGGGAGTGGCAGGCTGCAGGGATTCAAGCAGTGGGAACTGTGAATTTTTCATCATAATATTCCACCATTATCGTGACTCAGCTCTTCTCTGCATGTGTGCTTGTCTCTGACTGTGCTTCCAGTGGGAAAACTGTTTTCATATTTCATATTTCTTGAATTCCAGAAAGAGAGAATCTGATTGGCCCAGTTCATTGTTTTAATACCTAGCTGTGAGATAGGGCCATCCTAAAGACAGTGGCCAGAGAATCTTTGGCTGCTTAGTAAAGAAACAGCTTAGTTCTGCTTCCTTGAATATGGGGCTGTGAATGTGATTACTAGGAGGATAAGCATGACAAGCTTTTATGAGGGTAAGTATGTTTAACATAACCTCCTTCTTGGTAGACTAGCCTGTGTCCAAAGTTGCTATCACTAGAGCTACAGAAAAATCTCTGCCCACCCTGAGCCTTCTTCCCCTCATTCTGTCCTAAGCAGCTGCTCTTGATACTGCCAGTAGTCCCAGCTCTTGTGGTGGGGCGGGGGCCAGGGAAAAGGACTGGCATCTCCTGGGTAGTCCGTACAGCTGCACTACTGCTCTTGGCAGAGACTTGTAGGACAGAGGTAAAGAGAGCAGCCAGCTGCAGATGTTGGACAGGAGATGGACCACGTGGCTCTGAAACCTTATTCAGAAGTTGGTGATGCTGGCAGTGGAGTGGAGGAGGTCGTCTCAGCCCACTTGAGCAGCCAGTTTCAGTTCTGGCCGTCCAGGGGGAGGGGGAAGACAGGATTCAGGTGCACAGCCGGGTGAACAGGAACAGTAACAGGCATGCAGATTTATGCAAGAATAACTCATGCCTTTCAATCTGATGATTCCCCCCACCTTGGGTAAAGGGTATACTTAGTGGCTCTTTGTTCAGGTGATCATGTATTTCTGCGCTGGACGGGCTGGCTTGACTCCTGGTCCTTGGGACCAAGGTCATGCCATTGTGGAAGGGTATATAATACCAGCGTGGTTCGTGAACCTGGCACAAGCTAGGCCACACAGCTTTCAGATTCACTTTGAGGCAGCCAGCTACACAGATCCTGTTTGAAGAACAGGAAAGAGGACTCTAAATGGACAAAAATAGGTCATTGTGAAGCTGCATCGGCTGGATTCGTGGCATCTGTTTCTTTTTCCTTCAGTTTATCTAAATCTGGCTCTGGAAAGGAAAGTTTTCAAATTTCACATTTTTTTCCCTTGTAGTATAACTTGAATGGAAATAAGTCTGTTGTTTTAGGCCCAGATTCCAAGCTTTTCTACTTTCTGAGTTACATAAACCGATCCAAGTTGGGAAACTCAAGGGTTTTAGCCTGTACCTAACCTTTTGCAGTTTATAAGCTTTTGAGTAGTGCTGTGCCTTTTTTTTTTTTTTTTTAAGCAGATCCTGGCTTATAATACTCATGCCCTTTAGTGAATTCTGTATTTTAATTGATTGAAGTTTTCTTTCTCAGAAGGATTTTCTAACAAATACATGGAAACTGTACTGCAGGGTAGCAGGAGTGGTCTTTTTGTTTTGTTTTGTCCTTTTTTGACCTATTATTGCTTTCAAAAGCTTAGCACACCCTCGGTTTAAACTGTTTTATTCAACACCTACCTCTTCTGCATTGTATTGAAGTTGAACTGTAAGAGCGAGTCTTTGATTTCAGAGCATGTGTAGTTTGAGGGACTGTATAGAAGGGAGTAGGCAGAGGAAGGTACCGGCGACAGGAGAGAGCCTGAGCAGCCGCATACATAGCGGAGACTCTGTCAGAGCAGTACCTGGTGCTGCTTCCAGACAGAAGCGCTGGGAGTCGGGGAGATGCTTGTATAGTGTAGAGAAATCAAAACCACCCCTGATGAGAATGTGCTTTGGAAGAGAGTAGCTCTCAGGAACTGAAATGGAAGGTGCGAATTTGACAGGCTGAGGCAGGGTGAATGTTTTCACAGAGGCTGTAGGTTGGGACAGGACTTGCTGACAGGAATCGGATGAGCAAGTGAGACCAGGAGAGGATATATCAGTTGAAAAGGTTTGGAATGGGAAAATGAGAGGATCTGGTGAACAATTTTGAATGCTGAGAACAAAGACTTGGGTTGTCTTTCAAAATAGAATGGATAGCTTTAGTCAAGGCTTTAGTCTTGTGAAGGAGAAATGGTGGCACAGAGAAAACCTGTTGGCAGCAGCATCAGGAATTCATCAGAGGAGTATTAAAGTGCAGGAAGGAGGAGAAACTAGATTGTCAAAGTTCAAGCACTGTACAAGCTGGTTTGGACCAAAGCTCCATCTGCATTGAAGTGTCTTGTTAGGTTAAAAGTTGTGCGATGCTGAATGAGGGAGATAAAAACCAGTAGGACAAGAGCTGGATGTTTGTGGACTCAGATGTGGGCAGTAGTTACTGTGTGACACTGAGAAAGTCATTTAATCTCTGAACCTCAGTTTACTCATCTGTGTTAATACTACTCATTGAGGGGATGCCCGGGTGGCTCAGTTGGTTAAACGGCCGCCTTCGGCTCAGGTCATGGTCCCAGCGTCCTGAGATCGAGTTCCGCATCGGGCTCCTTGCTCGGCAGGGAGCCTGCTTCTCCCTCTGCCTGCCTCTCTGCCTGTGCTCGCTCTCTCTCTCTCTCTAACAAATAAATAAATAAAATCTTAAAAAAAAAAATACTACTCATTGGGCTATTGAATGGATTATGGGAAACAGGGCACATTCATACCAACACAGTACTTAGGCTTAATAGGTGTTAAGTAATATTAGTGCCCCCCCCATGAAAATGTAATGCTCAGTAATAATAAAACTGCCCAACTAGTTTGACCAGTTTCCTCCCACCCACCCCACCTCCCAGTCTGATCTCAGTTTTCATGGTCAGGTGCTTGTTAGAACTGACTGTGACTAGAACTGACAGACTGGCCGATTTCACAAGGACCTCTTTATGTAGGAAATATGAGGTTACATAAACAGAGCAAGTTTTAAGCCCAAATGCCCCAGGTCACTGCCCTGGATTACAGGACTTTACTAAGAACACAGGAAGTAGATTGCCAGTTTTCAGCTCTGAGGTGGTTCTACCCATCAGACTTGTTTTCTTGTCCATTCCTACCTTCCTCCAGCCCCGCCTGCCAAGCCAGAAGTCCACAAAGAAACAGTTACTAGTGCAGTAAAAAAACACAAAACAGGCTAGCCCAAAATGTTTGAGCCTCAGCCCTATGTAGTGAATATAGTCAAAGAAATATGTTTAGTTCTGAACCCACAGGAAACGTTCAGAAATCCATGGATTTGGGCAATATCTGCAGAGCTATCTCTACATACTATCTTAGGCTAATTCCTTTGCTTGGAATGGCCTCCATTTTTTTCACTCTGTCATACCATTAAGATCTGCTATCACTTAGAAAGACTTCCTGATTTCTCTATTCATGTCTTCTTCACTGAAAGATCTGTCTTCTTTCTGTGAAGTCCAGTTTCTACAAATACTTCAAAAAAAAAATTCTAATTGGGATCCTGAATGTGTTCTTCCTAGATTACGGTTCTCTATGTACTTACTCTTCATTACTTTCTTGTGCTAGCTTACCAATTCCTTAAGAACAAAGTCTTGCTTTGTACTAATGTCCATCCATTAGTATTCTTCTGCAGTGCCTAGAGCACATAGTAAGTGTTCAGTAAATCTTGGAAATCACTTATTTTCATGAATGAATAGGGAATGAATAGGGAATCCAGTTCAGAGAACTACGGTGTTCTCTAGGCAGCAGGCAGGAAATTGATGAGGTGCTTCAGCTCTTCCCACCCACTGCCCCCAGTCCTATACTCTTAACTAATGAACTCTAGTCTCTGTTTTCCAAGTGAGCCAAACCTTTGACCGACCTTCTGTGCCTTGGCCTGCCCTCTTTCCTGAACTTGGAATCCCCTTACTTCCTGGAAGACTAATTACTGCCCTGCTCAAATATGGCCTTTGTTCTATGGCTTTCGCAGATGTTTGGCCATCTTTGCTCTTTGTTGCTCACCAGTGTTCTGTAGGACACACCCCCAGCACAACACTTTCCATCATGTCCTTTAGTCATTTATTTATAGGTTGGATTTTTCTGGGACTTGGCTTCTTTATCTTTATAGCTTCATTGCTTAGCTTCATCCCTGTCCCTCATAAATATTTTTGGTTCCATTGAATTGAATCCAAAGACAAAGACTCCTGAGGCAAACCAGGTAAGTCTTCTGACCCAAGAGCCAAGGTTAGTGAGAATGTTTGGAATAGCCTCTGTGCCAAAAAGTGTTTGAATTCAGGCGACTCTGGCTGGGGAAGTGCCCTTCAGTTCTGTCTAGGAAGGTCACAGGAAATCAGGGAGCCTGGCTTCTGTTCAAGGAGAGCGCTGTGTGTGTGTGTGTGTGTGTGTGTGTGTATGTCCAGACCATGGATTTTTCCTTCTGGGGCTGATCTCACTTAATCAGAAACTAGCTATCCCTTGGCCAGCTACTGGTCTATGCATGTAGCAGTGGTTTGGGGCGTAGCCCTACAAGCTGAAATTGTTTTCCCATTATAGTTGATACTTGAAACATCTAAATCACTAAGAGAATTAGTTGATTTTAAGAACTATTGGGTCTTTAAAAAATACCAAACAGGGGGCCCCTGAGTGGCTTAGTGATTAAGCATCTGCCTTTGGCTCAGATCAGGATCCCAGGGTCCTGGGATCAAGCCACACATCAGGCTCCCTGCTCAGTGGGTACTGAGAGGGAGCCTGCTTCTCTCTCTCCCACTCCCCCTGCTTGTGTTCCCTCTCTCACTGTGTCTCTCTCTGTTGAATAAATAAAGGTTTTTAAAAAAATACCAAACAGTTCTTGAGAGAATGGGAGAATGTATTACTCTCTTCCCCAGAAAGACCTTGTGGTTTTTGCCCCCACAAATTTTTATTTTCAAGTATTTAAAACCTACAGAAATACAAATAAAAATCATGATGAAATACTACCTCACACCTGTCAGAAGGGCTAAAATTGGGACGCCTGGGTGGCTCAGTTGGTTAAGCAGCTGCCTTCGGCTCAGGTTATGATCCCAGCGATCCTGGGATTGAGTACCACATCGGTCTCCTTGCTCGGCAGGGAGCCTGCTTCTCCCTCTGCCTCTGCCTGCCACTCTGTCTGCCTGTGCTCACTCCCGCTCTCTCTGACAAATAAATAAATAAAATCTTAAAAAAAAAAAAAAAGAAGGGCTAAAATTAACACAGGAAACAACAGATGTTGATGAGGATGCAGAGAAAGGAGAACCCTCTTACACTATTATATTACACTATTGATTACACTATTGATGAGAATGCAAGCTGGGGACGCCTGGGTGGCTCGGTTGGTTAAGCAGCTGCCTTCGGCTCAGGTCATGATCCCAGCGTCCTGGGATCGAGTCCCGCATCGGACTCCTTGCTCAGGGGGGAGCCTGCTTCTCCCTCTGCCTCTGCCTGCCACTCTGTCTGCCTGTGCTCGCTCTCCCTCTCTAACAAATAAATAAAATCTTAAAAAAAAAAATGCAAGCTGATAAGGCCACTCTGGGTAACAGTGTGGAGGTTCCTCAAAAAGTTAAAAAGAGAACTACCCTATGACCCAGCAGTTGCACTGTTAGGTATTTACCCAGAGGATAAAAAAATATAAATTTGAAAGGGTACATGCACCCCAGTGTTTATACTAGCATTATCAACAATAGCCAAACTATGGAAAGAGACCAAATGTCCATAGACTGATGAATGGATAAAGATGTGGCAGATGTACCAATGGAATATTACTCAGCCATCAAAAAGAATGAACTCTTGCCATTTCTGACAACATTGGTGGAGCTAGAGTACATTATGCTAAGCAAAATAAGTCAGTCAGACAAAGGCAAATGCCATATGACTTCACTCATATGAGGAATATAACAAACAAAACAGACAAACATATGGGAAGAAAAAAAAAAGAGAGAGGGAAGCAAACCATAAAAGGCACTTAAACAGAGGGTGGTGGGGTTACATTATATGTTTAAATAAAGCTAATTTTTTAAAAAAGGCACTTAAACAGTAGAGAATAAAACTGAGGGTTGATGGAGGGGAGGAGGGTGGAGGAATGGGCTTAATGGCTGATGGGCATTAAGGAGCACACTTGTTTGATGAGCACTGAGTGTTACATGTAAGTGATGAATCACTCAATTCTACTCCTGAAACCTATATTACACTACATGTTGACTAGAATTTAAACAAAAATTGAAACAAACATTCAAACCTACAAAATATCTGTAAGAATAAATGCAACAAACACCTATATAGCCTTTTTCTAGATTCACCAATTGTCAGCATTTTGCCACATTCGCTTTTCTCTTTTTTTTCTCTGTGTGTGTGTGTGTGTGTGTGTGTGATTATCATTTGCAAGTAAGTTGTAGACATCAGGACCCTTCACTCTTAAGTGCTTCTGGATGTCTCCTATGAAGAAGAAATATCCAGATTGTCCTAGTAATGTCCTTTAGAGCTGTTTTTTTATACAGCTGTTTATTTTTAATCCAAGATCTAAACAGGTAGCCTTAACATCCCAATATAGTCTTTTTTTTTTAAAGATTTTATTTATTTGACAGAGAGAGAGAGATCACAAGTAGAGAAGCAGGCAGAGAGAGAGAAGGTGAAGCAGGCCCCCCGCTGAGCAGAGAGCCCAATGTGGGGCTCGATCCCAGGACCCTGGGATCATGACCTGAGCCGAAGGCAGAGGCTTAACCCACTGAGCCACCCAGGCGCCCCCATCCCAATATAGTCTTACACTTAGTTATCGTATCTCTCTACTGTCCTTTAATTTAGATAGTTTCCTAGGCTTTTTATCTTTTGTGTCATTTGATAGGTCCATTTCAGAGGTTTTATAGAATATCACTTAATTTGGAATTATCTGATTGTTTCCTCCTAATAAGATTGAAGTAAAACACTATTAGCAGGAATAGTATGCGGATGATCTGCTGCACTGAGAAGTACACAGTACAGGAGGCACATTAAGTCAATTTGCCCCATTGTTGGTGATGTTAAGTTTGATCATTTGGTTAAACTGTTGTCTGCCAGATTTCTCCATTTTAAAAATGCCTCTTTCTCCCTTTTTAAATACTAATTAATCTATGAAGTGATACTTTAAGAATATATTAAATATCTTGTACCCCCTTCCCAAATTCACCCAATGGTTTTAGAATCCATTGATGACTCTTGCTTAAGTCAATTATTACTATGATGATGATATTCATTTTATTAAAATCTTATTGAATTTAGTGAGATACCTGCTTTTTCGCTCCCTCAAGTGCTTTTTTCTAAATAGATAACTTATAGGGCACCTAGGTGGCTCAGTTGGTTGAGTGTCTCATTCTTGGTTTAGGCACAGTGGAATTGAGCCCCATGTCTGTTTCAGATTTTCTTTCTTTCCCTCCTGCTCACTCTCTCAAGTAACAAATAAATACAGTATTTAAAAAATAAATACAGGGGCGCCTGGGTGGCTCGGTGGGTTAAAGCCTCTGCCTTCGGCTCGGGTCATGATCCTGGGGTCCTGGGATCGAGCCCGGCATCGGGCTCTCTGCTTGGCAGGGAGCCTGCTTCCTCCTCTCTCTCTGCCTGCCTCTCTGCCTACTTGTGATCTCTGTCTGTCAAATAAATAAATAAAATATTTTAATAAAATAAAATAAATACATAACTTAGAAATACATTGAAAGCCAGCAAGCATCTTTACTAAATATAACATTTTGATTGACTAAAAAAAACTAAATCTAAACTTCTCCTGATGATTTTGAAATTCATCATTTCAATTCTTCTTAATATATGTCTGTGGGCTTTAGAGCAAATATATCTGCATAGACCTTAAATTGTAGCACTAAAGCATAGGTGACCACTTTCTGCTACTTAAAACACTGTGAAATAATCACAGTCACAAAAGTAACCATAAATAATTAAACAAGCCAGTCCTCATTTGCTAATGATAATGAAATTTTTGCCTCATCATTTTTAGGCAAGACAGTATAAGTGAATGGATGAAGAATGAGGGCTCTGTAAGCAGACCTGGGTTTTAATCTGAGGTGTCCCTTAACCCCTTGGAGTTTCAGTTTCCTCATCTATAAAATGAGAATAACGACTGTATTTACCTCATAGAACTACTGTGAGGATGAAAAGAGATTGCAGGTGTAAGGTGTTTATTATTAGCAAAGTGCCTGGCACACTGTAAGCACTTCATAACTGGTGTTTGTGGTGGTGAAGTTGGTGGTGATGATTATTTGTACTAGGGATCAAGTATTAAAAAATTCTAACATGAAAAATTATGTATTTAAGAGCTCAGGAAGCGTTGTTTTTGACAGGTAGCCAAGAACATTTTGGGGGTTGTTATACTTAATGTGTTCTCGGGTATTAAGAGGAAAAAATTTTTTAATTAATTTTACCCTGCAAAAACCTGGCCAAATAAAATGGAATTATCTCAATTAAGTACCCCCAACCCCACACCTTCCTATTCCTCTTTACCCCAGAGAAGTGTGGTCAGTCCAGCCTTGTCTAAAAGTCCCTCACTATTTTCCCCTTCCTCCCCCAACCTATGTGGCACCAGTGGGAAAGCAAACAATTTCCTGCCATCCTTTCTGCCCAACCCAGAGTCATGATAGTGATAGTGTTAAGAGTTCCTGTAGCTTCCCCTAGAGCTCATAGTTCGACCTACAGACTGGTTCTGAGCTGAGGGCCTCCCATAGCTCACCACATCTCTGAAACCCTCTCAGACTCCTCAGGTATATGGGAAACAAAGTCACCATTTGTGAAACCTGAGTTTTATGATCCTGCTGTCTCTTAGTGGCTCAGAGGGCAAGGGAGAACAGAAGGAGCTGATAATTTTTTGGTCAAGCTTTTTTATATGCCTTTGAAATAACAGAAGAATCTGCCATCATAGCGACAGTTTGAGGAGCTCTATTTGTAAGTATGATAGGCTTTTATTTATTTATTTTTTGGAAGATCAGTTTATTTATTTGAGAGAGAGAAAGCCCGTGCAAGAGTAGGGGAAGGGGTAGAGTCCCAAGCAGACTTTCCTCTAAGTGTGTAGTCCAGCACAGGGCTCAGTGCCACCACCCTGAGATCATAACCTGAGCTAAAATCAAGAGTTGGATGTTCAACTGACTGAGCCATCCAGGTACCTCAATAATAGGCATTTATTTAAAGAATGTATTAGAATCAGTAAATAATATCACATCTGATCATTCAGATCAGATATGGCTAGTTATATACGAAAAAAATATTCAGTCACTTTATTATTTGTTTACAGTAATATTCAGTCTATTATTTAAATAACTTCAGGGTTTATCTTTAGTATCTAGATTACTGCTTTTTATTCACCAAACACTTGAAAATGTACATAGAAAGTACATATCGTTAATTTGAACTCATTTTTGTCAGATTGTAATCAAAACTCCATTTGACGTATCACACAAATAACTGAAAATGCAGAAAGAAAAGTTGACACTTGTACAATATTTAGTTTACAAAGCACCTTTACATGTGTTATTTCGTAACCTACCCCTCTGTAAGTTAATCAAGACAAATTTTTTCATTTTACAGAGAAAAGAGACAAGACTCAAAAACTTTAAGTTAAGGGACGCCTGAGTGGCTCAGTTGGTTAAGCGGCTGCCTTCGGCTCAGGTCATGACCCCAGCGTCCTGGGATCGAGTCCCATATCGGGCTCCTTGCTCGGCAGGGAGCCTGCTCCTCCCTCTGCCTCTGCCTGCCTCTCTGCCTGCCTGTGCTCTCTCTCTCTCTCTCTCTAATAAATAAATGAAATCTTAAAAAAAAAAAAAAAAAAACTTTAAGTTAATATTCAAATTCATGGTTCCACCACTTGTTGGGTTAGCTTGAGCAAGTTGCTTAATCACTCTGTGTGATTTCTTTAACTGTGAAACAACTAAACATAGTGCCTATTTCACAGGGTGTGAATGGATGCACTTAGAATGGTGTCTGGGACACAGTAGATAGATGCTCAGAAAATGTTAGCTATTATTACACATAGCTAGTAAATGTTAGAACTTGGATCCAAATCTAGACCTTCTGACTCCTAGTCCAGAACTCTTTTCATAGTACCATGTGGAATTTGCCTTTTAGTAGATAATTTAATTTTCATCTCACATTGACCTTGTTATTCTAGAAGGACTCTTTTTCTACTTTAATTTGACCTTACATTTCTGAAGATCAAAAGGGAAATATATTTGAAGGATTCTTTGTTCCTGATTTGTTTTTATATACTCTTTCTGTTGTCATCTGGGTTTGGTTGGTCTTGAGGCGTCAGAAGGTGTTTTTAGTAGGTGAAGGTACAATAAGGTTGTTCCATTCATGATGATTTTGGGTGTCTCTGGTGAATTTTGTTTTGGTTGGAAGGCCTGAGGTATGAAGTAGGGTTGAAGGAAATTGTTGAACTGGAGTCCACACCCCTTATCTGTAATGCTAAGAGAATATTGTCATTACTGAGAGTGGCAGCTTGCTGATCAGGGAGTAGAGATGATTTATTATAAAAGATTGTTTGTTGTAAAAGAGTTATCCTGAAGGAATTGGTAAGGTATTATGAGCCATTCTTTGGGAAAGGAGAAGAAGTTGTTTATGGATATTTTTCTTTTTTTTTTTTTTCCAAGATTCTATTTATTTATTTCAGAGAGTGAGAGAGAGCATGAGAGGGGAGAAGGCCAGAGGGAGAAGCAGACTCCCCGTGGAGCTTGGGAGCCCGATGCGGGACTCGATCCCGGGACTCCGGGATCATGACCTGAGCTGAAGGCAGTTGCTTAACCAACTGAGCCACCCAGGCGCCCTGGATATTTTTCTTAATAATAATATTTGTAGCAAGCTTTTACTTCAGACTCCCCATTGTTTTTACTCTGTATACTGCTCATGTTAACATTTAATGGCTGTGAGAGAGGCCTGATTGAAGATCTACATGTTTTTGTGGTAGCTACTCAGCTGCTGTGGGGAGATGCTCTCCTTCTCTTCTGATGCACAGGTTGAGCTCAGTGCAGGAATTGATGTGGAAGATTTCAGAGGGTAGGCAACAATGTGCCAGAAAAATGTAGTCAGCCTGGTGGCCTTCTGGTGGCAAGGAGCTGGAGAAACCCCCAGCTCAATGAGCATGACTCATTCCCAGGCAGTTTTGTTTGTTTGTTTGTTTTTTAAGTAGGCTCCATGGCCAGCATGGAGCTCAGCCTGGGGCCTGAACTCATGACCCTGAGATCAAGACACAAGCCCAGATCAAGAGTTGGATGCTTAACCGACTGAGCAACCCAGACTTCCCATCCCAGGCTTTTTTGATGGACCTGTGCATAATGTACACAGATGGGGTCCTCTTCAAGAACAAGATATCCAGTGTGCCTCTAGGACCTTTGTGGGCCATCTGTACCAGGGTTTAACGTGGTGAGGCAGGAGGCTTGAGAGGATATGCTGAGACCTCCTCTTTCTGATTTGCGTGTTTTAACTCACTCATCTCTAATATGCACTTTGGCAAGTGGAATTAATGTTCTCACATTAAATGAAAACACTGAATTTTTAGTAGATTCCCTGGGGCTTGGTGATTGTTTGATATTTTTTCTAGTTTTGCTGTTCGGTTTTATTTTTCTTGCCTAGCCAACTGCTGAATCTTTTGACCCGTCGAGCCTAGGAACAGAGCCCAGAAAACAGCTCTGGGCCCCCCCCCCACCATGTAGGCAGCCTCCCTGTTGTGTCTACATACCCACTCCTATGGGCTTGGTGTTGTCCCTGTGCACTGATTTCTGCCTGTTGGGTTGGCCACTCTTGGTATGTCAGGTAGTGGTTGATCTTTTTCTTACTGCGTTTGTTTAGATGGTAGTGGTTAACCTTCTTCTGCTATATTTGTTTGGATGCTGTGTGTAGTAGACAAGGAATTGAGAAAAAAGATTTTTTAAAAAGTACTCATTATTCATTATCTACTGCTCCTGTCATTATGTGCTGCCCAGGACTCCAAGAGCATTGCTTCTAGGCCAGTTGATTAACATCTTTGTTTGATGTGTGAGAATCCTCTGAATATGGAGGTTCTTATTCTCCACCATTTACACATTTCTGGCATGCAGCATACCAGGGTAAAACCCTGTTGGTGATGGTTTTTTTTTTTTTTGAGGTCAGTAGCAGGACTGGGAGTGCAGCTGACAGCTGAGAGACTGAGCAAAGCTAGAGGGGTTGCAGAGGAGTTGAATAGTTGAGTAGTCAAACTTAGACTAGCTCATGATGGGCCTTTGCCCAGCTGCCATACATAAATCCTGGTATGAAAGCAAATGCCAGAATTAGTCCCTTGAACATCTGTTGACCTGTTTGAAGTCTTTGCTGATTCTCTCAAGTCAGAGTCCTTGCTCCTTTGGGCTACCAAGGCTCTTTGTCTCCATGTATCTGATTCAGCTTTGTAGCAAATAGTTCATTGTTTAAATGTCTATTTAGTAGGAAGTACTCTCCTCCATCTCCGTTTTCTCATAATCCATAGAGTGTGTCCCACTTGTAACAGTTGCTCAGTAAACCTTACTGAATCGAAGTGAGCAAAGCTAGCTGTCTCTATGGGAATTCTGCAGCTAATATCCATGTTTATCAGTTGTATACTCTTCCATGAGATAGGAGAGTACCCTTGGAGAAAGCAAGCATCATCATCAGAAGTAACATAATCTATTTTTTGTCTCTATACATTTGCCTATTCTTGGCATTTTATATAAATGGGATCATACAATATTTGTGCCTGGCTTCTTTCACTTAGCATAATATTTTCAAGGTGCATCCAAGTTGTAGCATGTGTCAAGCCTAAAGCTTGATAGAGTTTGGTTTTTTGGCTGGTGGTTGTGGCTCAGGCCAGTGATGAATCTGCCTGTTCTCATGATGACCAGATTTATAGGCATGCCATGGAGATATTGTGGGTTCAGTTCTAGACCACCCAAATAAAGCAAATATTTCAATAAAGTGAATCAAATCAATTTTCTAGTTTCCCAGTGCATATAAAAGTTATGTTTACCGGGGCACCTGGGTGGCTCAGGTTAAGCCTCTGCATTCAGCTCATGTCATGATCTCAGGGTCCTAGGATCGAGCCCCACATCAGGCTCTCTGCTCAACAGGGAGCCTGCTTCCCCCTCTTTTTCTGCCTGCCACTCTGCCTACTTGTTTTCTCTCTCTCTCTCTCTCTCTGTTAAATAAATAAATAAAATCTTTTTTAAAAAGTTATGTTTATACCATACTGTAGTCTCTTAAGTGTGCAATTTCATTATATCTAAAAAACTGTACATACCTTAATTAAAAATTACTTTATTGCTAAAATACGCTAGCCATTATCTGAGCTTTTGGTGAGTTGTAATCTTTTTGTTTGTGGAGAATCTTGTCCCAGTGTTCATGGCTGCTGACAGATCAGGGTGGAGATTACTAAAGTTTGGGATGGATGTGGTAATTTCTTAAAGTAAGATAACAGTTAACTTTGCCACATTGATTACCTCCTTTCACAAATGATTTCCCTGTACCATATGATGCTATTTAATAGCATTTTACCCACAGTAGACCTTCTTCCAAAATTGGGGTCAATCCTTTCAAACTCTGCCTCTGCTTTATCAGCTAAGTTTATGTAATATTCTCTTTTGTTATTTCAACAATCTTCATAGCATCTTCATTGGAAATAGATTGCCTCTCAAGAAACCATTTCTTTGCTCATCTGTGAGAAACAACCCCTCACCTGGTAAAGTTTTATCATTAAAACTGGCTGAGATTGCAGCCATTCAGTTACATCTTTATTTTAAATATACTTATTCTAGTTCCCTTGCTATTTCTACCACATCTGCACTTAAGTCTTGAACCCCTCAAAGTCATCCTTAAGTTGGAATCAGCTTATTCCAAACTCCTGTCATGGTGATATTTTGACCTCTTCCCATGATCATGATTGTTCTTAATGATATCTAGAATGGTAGATCTTTTTCAAAAAGTTTTCAGTTTACTTTGCCCAGATCCATCAGAGGAATCTGTGGTAGCTATAGTCTTATGAAATGAAATGTATTTCTTAAATAGTAAGACTGGGGTGCCTAGTTGTTTCAGTTGGAGGTACGTGTGACTCTTTTTTTTTTTTTAAGATTTTATTTATTTATTTGTTAGAGCGCGAGCACAGGCAGACAGAGAGGCAGAGGGAGAAGCAGGCTCCTTGCCGAGCAAGGAGCCCGATGTGGGACTCGATCCCAGGACGCTGGGATCATGACGTGAGCCGAAGGCAGCCGCTTAACCAACTGAGCCACCCAGGCGTCCCGGTACATGTGACTCTTGATCTTGGTGTGTCAGATCTCTACTAAAATATGTACATAAACTTAAAAAATAATAATGAAATTTGAAGGTTGAAATGGCTCCTTGATCCATGGGCTGCAGAATGGGCATTGTGTTAGCAGGCATGAAAACAACATTCATTTCATTGTACATCTCCATCAGTGCATTTGGGTGACCTAGCACCTTGTAATGAGCAGTAATATTTTGAAAGGAATCTATTTTCCTGAGCAGTAGGTCAATAGTGGGCCGAAAATCATCAGTAAACTATCTTGTAAACAGATATGCTATCATCCAGGCTTTATTGTTCCATTTATAGAGCACAAAGTAAATCTAAAATTAAATTCTTAAGGGCTATGGGATTTTCAGAATGGTCAATGAGCATTGGCTTCAACATAAAGTCACAGCTGTATTAATGCCTACTAAGAGAGTGAGCCTGCCCTTGGAAGCTTTGAAGGTTGGCATTGGCTTCTCCTCTTCAGCTGTTAAAGTCCTAGATGGCATCTTCTTCCAATAGAAAGCTGTTTCATCTACATTGAAAAAGCTGCTGTTTACTGCAGGCACCTTCATTAATTACCTTAACAAGATCTTCTGGATATCCTGCTGCAGCTTCTACATCAGCACTTGCTGCTTTACTTTGCACTTTTATGTCACAGAGATGGCCTCTTTCTTTAAATTTCATGAATCAGCCTCTGCTAGCTCCCAACTTTTCTTCTTCAGCTTCCTCACCTCTCTTCATCCTTCATAGAATGCAGAGAGTTAAGGCCTTGCTCTGGATTAGGCTTTGGTTGAAGGAATTTTGTGGCTGGTTTGATCTGTCTAGACCACTAGAACTTTTTTCTTATCAGCCATGAAGCTGTTTTGCTTTCTTATCACCCATGGATTCACTGGAGTAGCGCTTTTAATTTCCTTCAAGAACTTTTCCTTTGCATTTGCAACTTGACTAACTGGTTCAAGGGGCCTAGCCTTCGGCCTCTCTCAGCTTTCAACATGTCTTCTGCACTATGCTTGATCATTTCTAGCTGTTGATTTAAAGTGAGAAACGTGACTCTTCCTTGAACAGTTAGAGGCCATTGTTGGGTTATTAATTGGCTTATTTTCAATATTGTGTGTCTCAGGAAATAAGGAGGCCCACGGAGAGGGAGAGAGACAGTGGAATGGCTGGTCACTGGAACTGTCAGAACACACACAGTATCTATGAAGTTCATTTTCTTATGTGGGCCTGGTTCATGGCTTCCCAGAATAATCACAATAGTAATCTCAAAGAGCCCTGATCACAGATCACCGTGACTAATAAAATAATCATGATGAAAAGTTTGAAATACTGTGAGAATTGCCAAAATGTGACAGAGTGACGCACAGTAAGAAAATGCTATTGGAAAAATGACTCCAAAAGATTAACTTGATGTAGGGTTGCCACAGGCATTCAATTTGTAAAAAAAAAAAAAATGCAATATCTGCAAAGCACAATAACGTGAAGGACAGTAAAATGAGGTATGTTTATATTTCATGGAAATTCCATAGAGGAGCTCTGAACTTGCTCCCCTGAGTACTTATGAGAATTAAGCAAGATAATATCTACGAGTACCTAACCCAATGCTTAGCATACGAAAGTCTCAGTGACTTTTACTTCCTTGTGTCCCATTTCAAGTTCTTGGATTTTAGTAAGAACTTGCCAAAGTGAAACAGCAGGTAAATTTTTATGTCGTACTTTGAGTTTAACATACTGATTTCTCTCTCTGTCCTTTCGTTTTTGTTCTCCCAAGGCTATGCCTTTCTGCTGTTCCAGGAGGAGAGCTCAGTGCAAGCGTTGATAGATGCCTGCCTGGAAGAAGACGGGAAGCTGTACCTGTGCGTGTCCAGCCCCACCATCAAGGATAAACCGGTAAGTGATACGCAGCCAGCGGATGCTTTGCTAGAGCACGTATGCATTTGGAATAGCTGATCATATCCTCTCTGTAATGGGAATACTGGTAACTAGGATCCTCTTACCCGGGGTAACCTTGCTATGCAGTAGAGCTGGACTCTTGTGGATAGGAAACTAATAATAAATTACTCAGTATTTCATTTTATCCCTTTTGGACTGCATGTAAACAAATATGTCCTTGTCTTTCACTTTACAGCTCTTTTAAGCTAATTCCTATTCAGTAACTCTGAATTGAAGTAAACAATGCTCTTAGTGGTTTTGGCAACTGGTTTCTGTCATTATTTCAGATCAAGGACAGGAATAATTTATTATTATTATTTTTTTAAAGATTGTAATCGGCAGTGTTTATGCCCCTCTGAATGCAAGGCATTGTGCTGGGTGGTACCTACAATGGACTAGCTAGAGCCTTCTGGGCCAGGAGCTTACACTCTCAAACGGATAGCTTCGAACAGGGCAGGAGAAGGCAAGGACAGAGAACATGGACCCAAAACTATAAATAAATGTACGTGTATACAGAGTTTGTGGTTTCTGAACCAAAGAGTATGAGTAAGTCGTTGGGCAAGAGAAGAAGACTGCTTCCTTTCTCCTGACAGAGGGGTTGTCAGTGGAGAAGGGGCAAGACTATATTCAGAATAACAACAAAAAAAGAAATTGGTTAACATGATAGAAGTAGGATGGAGGGAAATTGGGAGGGAGTGAATTTGTGTATCAAGAACTGGTGCTGCTAGGAGTGGGAAATAGGGTTAAAAATAGTGATACAGACTAAAGGACCAAAGCAGGTATCTCTCACAGGGCCTGCAGCACATCCTGTCAGACTGATACCAGCCATGTGTGGCTTGCTTAGCAGTTATATGTATTCTCAGAAATGTGCATGGGGAAAGAGTTGGGGTCAGAAGTAGAAGTCTTGACTCCAGCTCATTTAAATTATCTGCTTGGCTCAGAATAAGTCACCTAATACTTGTAGAATCTTGGTTTCCTTATCTATAAAATGGCAGGAATATGATGTCTCTCTGGGATGTTGAGCAGCTCAGGTAAGAGGAAAATGAATGTGAAAGTATTTGGGACTTGTACAGGTATAATTGGATAATGCTATTAGTGCCAAATAGTGCTATAGTTAGGAGAGCAAGTTTTAGAGTTTATGTACATGGTGAGGTCTGCTGGAAGGAATGGTGACCTCTAGAACAGGGTTTACAGTTGGTTGCAAAAGACTTGTCCACCTATAAGGGGGAGACTGCAGCATGGAAAGCAGAAGGAGTTACTAAAGAATGGGGATATTGAGTCATAGAATAATCGATGCAGAAGAAGCAGGATTTTAGCAAGTGTGACAGTGCCACTGTATTTTTCAAATTTTTCAAATTTTCTGGGGCCATTACCAAATTTTTATAGCAGTTAGCCAACATGGATAAGGTCAGGAAAAAGAGTAGGGAACCTTTGTCAACTTTAGTCTGAATTTTAACAATGTGGAGAGTCTGTGCTTTGTGGCTAGGATGGGAGTATGTGAGTATGCAGTGCTTCATCTGAGTAAGTAATGAGAACGCTGAGGTAACTTCTCTAAATCTCTTTGGAATAGCGTGTGATTAGAGAGACTAATCCCAATATAGTGCGGTCAGAGGTCTGAAAGGTAAATGGTCAACCTCCAGAGAGCCTCTGTCACTATAGGAGAGGATTTGAAATATATTTATACATAAAAAAGGCAGAAGGGTAGAGGTCTGTATAGAGATAGTTACGCCCAAAGTAGACTAAGAAGCTGTTGAATTATCAGAGAAAGACAATTATCATATGATCTCTCTGATATGAGGAATTTCAGAGGCAGGGCAGGGGGTGGTGGTGAGAAGGGAGGGAAAAAATGAAACAAGATGGGACCAGGGAGGGAGAAAAACCCTAAGAGATTCTAAATCTCAGGAAACAAACAGAGGGTTGCCGGGATTGTTGGGGGGGGATAGGGTGGCTGGGTTATGGACATTGGGGAGGGTATGTGCTATGTTAAGTGCTGTGAATTGTGTAAGACTTGTGATTCACAGACCTGTACCCCTGAAGCAAATAATACATTATGTGTTAATTTTTTAAAAAGAAGAAGAAGAAGCTGTTGAATTGAGGAGAAGAGAATGGAGATGAGCAGATGGGCTTGTGTACCTTGGGAAGGGTCATGTCCCTGGCTCTGTGGGAGGAGGAGGGTTTTATGCCTTGTCAGGGCAAGCCTTCACCAGGACTGGACATCTTTTGAGAAGGGAATGAGCAGTGGCAGTTGCAGATGGCTGTGGTATGTTGATTGTTATCCCTCCAAATACGTGTATTACCCTGGGCTTGAAGGACTTTTGAAGATAATTAGTGTAATTATCTGTTTTGGAAATGTTTATGGGCAAACTAACTTTCACTGTGTTTCTACAAATTTCTGCCTTATTGCAGTTTTCATTTTCTGAACTCAAGTGAAGAGGTTTTATTGGAGCTTGGTGAATTTTGAATGGTGGCTGCTGATCATGTATTTCTTTAACCCAGGCATACTCAGAATTTCCAGCAAAAACAGTTTAAATATAACATAGGATGGGAAACAGAAAAGTCCCCAAATACCTGTAATTCTAATGAACTGGATCCCATTTTGGGTTCCAGCTCTTTTGGCTCCATTTTTGAAACCTTCTCTTTCTCGGCTCCAGTTCATATCTATCACTCCCAACCTCATTTGGCCACACTTCGCCATCCAATTTCGGTACATTCCACCTCATTTTGGATGCTCCCACAGAAAGTGAGAGCTGGGTCAAATTATTGGGAGTAAATGAGGACCTTGGCAATAACTCAAGGTAAAGTCAACCTTTGGAACTCATTCACCAAATCTTCTGAGCTATGGCTCTTTCTTGCTTTTTCTACTTCTTAGCTTGGCTACCTCTCAGGATCCTAGTGCCCTCATTCTATTGTTTAGTTCTCTCTGGTCCTCCCTGGATTTCTCCTTGGAAATGTACAGTGTTCCAGAATGATCTCACAGATTTTCTATCCTTTGACCTTCTCCCTTCCCCCCAGTCAAACCCACATTCCCTTTTTGTGGATTAGGTTAATCAGATTGTTTTTCTAATACAGAGCCTGATAGCAAGGTCCCCTCTCACCTCTCTAAGATTATGTTTGTTTTTTAACTCAAACAAATCCCTAATCAGTGGGTTTCAGATAGTATTAGGAAGATACTTTTGGTCAGTGATTACCTTTCATTTATGACCACTCAGCCTACCCTATGTATAGGTCTGATCCTGAAAGATGGCAGAAGACACTATATTTATAGCTTGTTCGATTGACTTCTTAGTCCCAAAGAAGGGTAAACAAATTGTCAAGAGCAGGAGTTACTGCCGAGCTCCTAGCTGTGTGATTTTTTTTCCCTCCTCCAGCAAGAGAAGTTCCATTGCTCAGATAGTCTATGCATCCCAAAAGATAGCTGTGTTCTTGCCCAGGCTTCCAGTGAAGCGGACAGACACTGTGACAGTAGTTTCTCTTGTCAAAATGACCCCACTTTTTGAACATATAAAAAGACTGAACCTGAAGGTTCAAAATAGCAAATTGATAGAGCAGGAAACTTGCCAGAGACTAACAGAGATAAGGACTGAAAAACAGTAACCTTGAAGACAAGGTGTGGAAGGAGATGTTTATGGTTCTTACCTTCTAAAACACTTGGGCCAGAGATGTGGCATAGTAGACACTTTGAAAGGAATATCCTAGAAGTTTCCTGCTTCCCCCTCCTTACAATTTATAGCATAATCACAATTTATAAATATCCTGAAATATGACAGATTGATTTTGCTATACAGTTGACCCTTGGACAATGGGGTGGGGTGGGAGTATTAGGGGTACTGACCCCCATGTAGTTGAAAAATCCACATATAACTTTTGACTTCCCAGGAACTTGACCACCAATATTTACTATTGTCACAAGCCTTAACAATAACATATATACTTGATTAAACATATTGTATGTTATATATACTGTTATACCTTATTCTTACAATAAAGTAAGCTAGAGAAAAGAGAATGTTACTGGGACGCCTGGGTGGCTCAGTTGGTTAAGCGGCTGCCTTCAGCTCAGGTCATGATCCCAGCGTCCTGGGATTGAGTCCCACATCGGGCTCCTTGCTCAACAGGGAGCCTGCTTCTCCCTCTGCCTCTGCCTGCCACTCTGTCTGCTTGTGCTTGCTTGCTCTCTCTCCCTCTCTCTCTGTCAAATAAACAAATAAAATCTTAAAAAAAAAAAAAAAAGAATGTTACTAAGAAAATCATAAAGGGCACCTGGGTGTCTCATTTGGTTAAGTGACTGCCTTTGGTTCAGGTCATGATCCTGGAGTCCCAGGCTCAAGTCCTGCATCAGGCTTCCTGATCGGCAGGGAGTCTACTTTTCCTTCTGACCCTCCCCCTTCTCATGCTCTCTCTCTCTCTCTCATTTCTTTCTCTCTCTCTCTCTCTCAAATAAATAAATAAAAATCTTTTAAAAAATCATAAGGAAGAGGAAAAGTGTACCATACTGCCTTTATCAAAAAAAGTATGCATATAAGTGGACTTGCACATTTCAAACCTGTGTTGTTCACTGGTCAACTGTATATTTAAAACTCAATTTTGGTTATTGCTCAGGTAACATGGTCATCTACTCAAAATTTGAAAAACAAAAATTGAAAAAAGTTGAGCACAAAGGAAGCTGGAAATGAGTTGGAGGCTGGTTCAATTCTTTAATTTTTAATTCTGTCCAATATCTCTATAATTCTGGTCTTTCCTACTCCTGTTAATATATGAGATAGCACTTTTAGTCCCTCCTCTTTAGGCACACAGACAGTCCAGATCCTTTTGCCTGGGACTAAGACCTTCCCAGTGTGACTTAAAGTTTTTTTCAACCTTTCTTTTTTCTGCTTTCCTTCTGAACCCTATATTCCAGTTGACTGAAATATTTCTGTTCCTGTCTCAATTTCTAATTGCTACAGTTATTTTAAGATGCTTCTCAAATGCCATCTCTTTCCTGAAGCCTTCTCTGATCACTACACCATCTATAATGACTCACACCTACTATTATAGCTATCTCCATCCCACATACAGCCATCTTTTCAAAGTAATATGCCTTCCTTCCTTCAGACCATGTTTGAGTGTCAACTATGGATAAGACATTAGAGCTGGTTACTATGAATTGGACAAAATCCTGTGTTCAGTATGTTAAAGTATAATGGGTAGATAAAACAAATATATAAATATACAAACCTATAGAGCCTGGCACATAGAAGTTTTTCAAATATTTGTCAAATTAGGAAAAATAACAAATACAATGAAGATAAAGATTAAGTGCTTTGGAGAGTTTATACATACCTGGAGTGAGAAGGAAAGCTTCATGGATGACGTGTCATTGGAGCTAGGCCTTGAAAGTTGAAAAGGGTTTGGAGATTAGCCAGGGGAGAGGTGGAGCTATGGAATTGTGGGAAATGGACATTGCAGAGAAAGGCAAAAGTATAAACACAGAAATGAGAAACTGTGTAGAATGAGTGGAGAACATTTAGGTTGGTTAGATGAAGCACAAGTGTATGAAAGGGAGCAGAGGGAAATTAAATTGGGAAAATACGTAGGGGCTAAGTTACAGGGCTCTTTGATTGATGGCCTCAGCCCTTGGGTTTGTGGTATATTTATTGTATATATTTATTATATATAATATTGTGTATATTTATTGTGGTATATATATTGGTATGTGGTATATTCTCCACCTACTACCTCCTAAGACAATAACTATAATTTTATCTTGGTTCAGTCAAATCGGATTTGTCATATCTTGGAAATCTTCAGCATTTCTAATCCTTTCTTTATCTATTTGTTCCTTTTGGTCTAAATTTCGTGGTTTGGGCACCTTCTATCATAGGAATTTCTCCAAAGGAGGAATTTCTCCTCTAAAATTAGAGAAATACCTCTTATTCATAATAAAGCCTTCTCCTCTCCCCACTCTTTGAATTTGCATTTGAGTCCAGAGTTTCTTAGTGTTTGAGTCTTCGGACCTAATATTCCTTTTTAGGGAGGTCTAAAAGATGCTGCAGTTTTGATATACTAAAATAGTTTCTAGTGGACAATACAGCTAATACCACCCCTTAAGGGACCATAGTTAGTATTTCCCAGAGTGCGTTCTGAAGAGCACCTGGCCCGTCAGACACTTGCCTCTTGAAAGCATCATTGCCAAAAGGTTTGCTCATAACAGTAATAGATGTCATTTGTTGAGAATTTTGTGCATCTTATATCCATTTTCTCCTTCAATTAAGTGTTCCATAGGCAAGAACATTTGGGAAAAGTTGATATATTAAGGTTCTGAGAAGTCTTGGAGTAAATAAATTTGTGTAATATTTTTTAATCCAGCATTTGATATACCTGTTTGGGGATTATACTTGTGAAGGTTTTGGTGGAATTAGTATTCCATGAAGCTCATTCAAAGAATAGGCTTCTTCCCAGGAAAAACTTAGGTAACTTGAACTTTTATGTGTATATTACTCTCAAGAGTTTTAGTGATCAGCATGCCAGTAACAACATCCTTGTCCTAGTACCATGGCGCTGGAAATGTACATTTGTGTAGACATTGGACAAAATTGTCTGGCTGCAAGAGCGCAATTGCTTGAGGCTTTGAACCTGGAAGTTAAAACAGCTGAATACAGTGCCAGTTCATTGCTAAATCATTTTCTTCAGCTTTTCTAACTGCTGATTTTGTTAGTAGGTTTAAGAAGAATCTGCCGGTCATTTCTTAATTGAAAAGGAGCAGAATGAACTTAGAAGAGAGAAATTAATCATTCACAAATAAAAATGCATTTTGGCTCGTTCAGGTGACTCTCGGGAAGCATGGCTGGTGGCCAAGTAGCCTGAAGGACAAGGACTCTTGCAGGCACAGGACTTCGTTGGATTGGAAAGAGTATCTATATAGACTCTGGGTCAGATAAACCTGGGTTTCAGTTCTGACTTGACTTTACTCTTCTTAGCCCTCGTTTCCTTATCTCTAAAGTAGGGGTAATGTTTACAGAACGAAGTGTGACAGTGTGTTCAAATGCCTAGCACAGTGGTGTAGTGTATGTCTTCAAAAGTGCTAGTTTCTTCTTTCTTTGCAAAGGAAACCATAAAAAAAAAAAAAGGAAATCATCTATTATGCTTATATTTTTTAAATGATGTAGGAGTATCAGCAGAGATGATGAGCACTGGGTAATTCTGATCACTGAGTAGATCACAGGAGTGGAGGGGACATCAGAAATTTGCACTGATTAGCCCAGGCCTCAGGGCTCCCACTGGTGATCAGACAGACTGTATTTCCCTATCCCAGGCAGGTGGCTTTCAGTGGCGTGAGGAGAGTGATCTGGGAGCTGTAGAAGGGCAGTGGCTGGACATCTTGTGGCATCAACATCTGCCCCTCAGGAAAACCTTTGTCAATTCACCAGAATGCTGATGAGCACAGAGCGCTCACTCTGTTGGGTGCTTTGTCAGGCAATTGGGACCCACACAGTATGGTCTCCCCCTTAGAGGACCCTAGAGCCTGGGGGAAGGAAACAGACCTGTAAATACTAAGTGAAGTAAGGAGTCCAAGGTGCTATGAGAAAAGTTTTATAAGGAGTGGCTGTAGCGGGGAGGCTCAAAGGCAAAGTGGTCAGATATTCCCGAAGGAGTCAGGCAAGCCTTTAGAGAGAAGATTTCCTTCGAATCTTCCAGTTACAAGTATGGGTATTGATCACTGCATTTAATTGGTAATTGCTTTACTAAGTCAAGCACAGAGCAAAGCTGTAGATCACCCTCTTCAGGGCAGTTTATGCATGCTCTCTTTGGATACTGGGTACCCTTAGGAAAACAGTATGCAGAGTGCTATTTGAATTGTTCAAAAGTAGCTGAAAGCCTGTGGTTTCCCTACATCAGGCAGGCTATGCAGCTTGGTACAGAAGGCAGGGCGTTGTTTTTTGTACCTAGACCGTTTTCTGACCCTGATGGTGGACCTGGAGCATTCTGGGAGGGCATGAGAGAATTTCCCAGGGTTACTTTTAGCTCCCTGTCTAGGAAGAATCCTGCCTATTTTGATGAAGCTCTCTGGGGCCTGTAATCTGTTTCTGTGTACGGAGTGGGAGAAATAGTTGGAGTCTGAGAGTTAGTTTTCTGCTTAGAGGCCCAGTGGGATTCTGATTGGAGGCCCCAGAGCAGCCCAGGGTAGAATATTCTTCTCAAGAGCAGTGAAACCTATGAGCTGTTAGGTTGATCTCTGGCCAGTTCCCCGAGAAGATACAGGGAGAGTATCTCCTCCTCTCCATTGGGTGGAGAACAGCACTTGAAAATAATAAGCAGCATCTAAACTCCTGGAAACTGACTCACCTTTTTGTTAGGGAGCTGTATGGTAGAAATTAGGTTGAGGGGTGCCTGGGTGGCCCAGTTGGTTAAGCATCTGCCTTCAGCTCAGGTCATTGATCCCAAAGTCCTAGGATCGAGTCCTGCAACCAGCTCCTTGCTCAGCAGGGAGCCTGCTTCTCTCCCCCTGCTTGTGCTCTCTCTCTCGCTCTCTGACAAATAAATAAATAAAATCTTTAAAAAATTAATTACTTTTTAAAAAAGAAATTGGGTTGAAATGAGATAACAAATATGAATGTTCTTTGGAGAATCCAGACCGTAATTATTGCTGTTCTGGTTAGTTTTGGTGGATAATAATAATAAAACAACCCCTTTCAGCATGGAAGAGATAAAGATGCCTCACAAACCGCAAACTTGTTTATTCGTGATACTGTGGGGCACTCCAGTCATTCTGTGAGGTCTGTGGTGCTTAAAATAGAATTGCTGACAGCTGGGGTGGGCCTGAGTTCATTACCCGTGCAGCCCGAGCTGTTGCAGCTGTATGTCAGGGGACCTAAATTTAGCTGACTCATCCTGTCCATCAGAAGAGCCGTGATGCTGCTGGTTGCTTGGGAGAGCAGTCCTGATGTTTCTGCAGTATTGCTTTTATGATTCGTGTAGATTGAAAGGATTGTATGACTAGGGAGAGAAGAATGGAGACCTCCTCCTGAGTAGGAGTTTGAAGGGTATTGAAAAAAGAAAGAGGAAATAGGGGGTAGGGAGGCTACACCGTATACTTTATGGGAAATTCAAGGGAAAGAAAACATAGCAGGAAAGGGGTTTTGATCAGGTAGTTTCCTGAGCTGGCCACCAGATTGCACTGTTGACTCTGAACAGTTTGGTTGCTTTGTGGAGTGGTCTTGAGATGAAGAGATGAAAAGGAGTGCGCTATGCAGTAGGACGTTCCTGTGTTGGATGTTTGTAACCTAGAGAGATGATCAGACGAGGATGAAATATAGGTGAGATGTTCAAAATGAGCTCAAGATACTGTTATTTACTAGTAGATAAATGTCTAAATAGTGGTCTAAACAGAGAATTCTAGAGCCATAGGGTGGCTTGGTCATGTGTGGACACTTAAAGCCTTTAATGTTAAAAAACTGTTCTTACTAAAACTACGTGTTTTCTCTTATCCAGTTATTAAAGATACAATAAAAATGTATTTTATATTGAATTTTTACTTAGAGGCTTTTGTAAATTTTCTATGAAATTAATTTCTAAAAAATTATCTTATAGCTTCTTGTCAAAATAAGTGACCAATACTCAATTTCTTAATTTTTTTTTTCCTAACACTTGGCCTGCTCTTATCCCTATGAATGACTTTTAGTTTTACATAGGCTGATGCTTTGGTTTTTACATGGGACTGTAATTAAATATTTTATTCTTTATTGGTATCAAAATAGCCAAACATCTCTTTTGTGCAGTTTAGTCAGAAAGCTTTCAATTTTTTGAACAACTATTATTTATATTTACTATGCTCTTAACCACTTAAGATTAATTTCTATAAGAACAAGCTTTTTAGAGCAATAGCAGGAAATAGGTGAGAAAAGGCTGTGTGATTAGAGTGAAGTTTCTACATTTTGTTCAGTTGGCTCAGCCTTGTTATGTCATATTTTGTTACATACTAAGAGTAAGATATAATAGGGCACTATTACCAAAGTATGGATATTAGTAGTTGTTATGAGAAAAATTTTGGAAATGCTGGATTAAACAATATTTGAACAGATTTCTTTCTCTTTTTTTTTTAAGATTTTATTTATTTATTTGACAGAGAGAGAGATCACAAGTAGGCAGAGAGGCAGAGAGAGGGGAGGAAGCAGGCTTCCCGCTGAGCAGAGAGTCCGATGTGAGGCTCGATCCCAGGACCCTGGGATCACGACCTGAGCTGAAGGCAGAGGCTTAACCCACTGAGCCACCCAGGCACCCCTGAACAGATTTCTTTCTTGTGGAACTTCTTAGGGCCTTTGATTAATATACACCAATGGGTGCCATGAAACTCCAAGAAGGAAGGGAGCTTGTAACTTTTCCTAAACACTGCATGTCTGGCAGAAAAACCCTACAGACCTGCTGTTCACAGAGCATACGTTGGGAATCCTTGAAAAGGAAAATGAGTGCTTTCAAATACTAACTGTTGATATGATTAATGTTATATTCTTTTAGGCTTCTTGAAGTCTGTTGGAGACACTCTATGGCACAAATTGATGTATTAATAGCACTACCTTTACATTTGGTTTTTGTCTTTATCCTTAAAAAGATTTGCCTTTGGAAATAAGCAATTATGCAAGAAAGATTATTAATTCAGATTATTCTTAAGAATTAAGAAGCAATGGGGCGCCTGGGTGGCTCAGTGGGTTAAAGCCGCTGCCTTCAGCTCGGGTCATGATCCCAGGGTCGTGGGATCGAGCCCCGCATCGGGCTCTCTGCTCTGCAGACAGCCTGCTTCCTCCTCTCTCTCTGCCTCTCTGCCTACTTGTGATTTCTGTCTGTCAAATAAATAAATCTTTAAAAAAAAAAAAAAAAGAATTAAGAAGCAAGTAATCCAGCCAAAGAGTAGGTTTCACGATCCTCACCAGAGCTTCCGTAGGAATACATGCTTAAAAAAGAAACCAAGGAAAAACCATTTTTGTTTTTTCTCTCATGAGTGCTTATGGAAGACAACATTCCATTGGGAGCTGTGGGGTTTACTAGAAAGTAAACCTTTCTAGTCAGAGATCACAAGTCTGAAGCCCACAAGATAGATCTGGTCTGCAGTTAGTTTGGTTTAGCTGTACAGTGGCTTTAACATTTGAATTCTTTCTCAGCATAAAATTAAAACCTTGAAGTTCCGCATAAAAATCTGAATTTCTAGCTACTCTTAAAAAATGGAAAAATCTGGCAACACATTCACAAATAGTAATTACTTGCTGGAGCTGAGAAGTGTCTGCTTCCTTTAAAAGGAACGTTTTACTCCCGTGTGTCTTTGCCTACCTAACGACTAACTGTTCTGGTGGCTGATAAGTTTGTGCTACCTGTCCATCCCTGTGGACATTTGGTTTTGCGTAACCCCTACTATGAGGATATGGCATGGCTGAAGGCGAATGGGCTGTACCTCTTTCTAGAGTGACCTTTTTAAGCAAATGTAGTCAGGTTTCTCCAGGAAGGAGTGTTGGAATCACTGTCAGGCTCATGTAAGGGAATTTCCACCCTGTCTGATGAAGTCCCTAAACTCCCAGCCCTCAGGATGTTAAGGCTCTTACCGCCCAGAGTATAGCCTATTTGACAACATACTGGAAGCGTTGTTTCACACGTACACTCAGTGATGCCTATATATATAAAGGTTGTTTTGCTGGGGGAAGTTTATATTGAATTAGAACAGAGCTCTAATTTCATCCAGGCCTGAAAATAATTATTAAATAAACGAAGATAATCAAAAAGCAGTTCTTTTATTTGTATTCTTCCCCTTTCTACAGTGTATTTGAGTCAGTTTAGAAAGCATGGTATTTAAAAGGTAGAGAAATACCTATATCTATAAGTGAGGACCAGAAAATATATATATATATTTGTTTTTAAACATTTTATTTATTTATTCGACAGACAGAGATCACAAGTAGGCAGAGAGGCAGGCAGAGAGAGAGGAGGAAGCAGGCTCCCTGCTCAGCAGAGAGCCCGATGTGGGGCTCGATCCCAGGACCCTGAGATCATGACCTGAGCCGAAAGCAGAGGCTTTAACCCACTGAGCCACCCAGGTGCCCCAGGACCAGAAAATATATTCAAAGAGTAAATCAGAAAGATAAAATATGAGTATCAGGCTCTGAGAGCTGAGAATAAACTTAGAAGGTGGAGAACATGCCTTATGTGAGAGCAAGCTTATATTTCAGAGGGAAAACAGAGTGTGAATGGAACTTCCCAGTGCAAACAGTACCACAATATTGCTTTTTGCTTAGCGTGTAGAATGTGCTGATGTTGGCTTATGTTGACATTTCTCCGATTCTGTGGTGTTGGGAGCTCTGAGGAGCTATTTTTCTCCTGGCAGCTAGGAAATGCAGGTTCTGTGAATAGGGTTTAATCATTATTGTCTCTTGAGTCTTCTTCCTGTATTTTTACCTAATCTATAATACAAGAATAGCTAAGGGAATGGGCTGTGTGTGATATAACGAAGCAAGGGTGGGCGGGAGAAGAGGCAGTAATGAAAGCTCTCAGCGGGGAAGGTTTGCCATCTTCTGCAGAGTTTTTCTGAGCAGCAGTAACCTACAGCTATTATAGAAGGCTGCATTTTCTGTACTTCTGATTAAATGAAACCAGAACGCCATGGATACTACAAGGGAATTGTTTTCATTTGTGAAACAAAGCGACCTGCAATTAAATTCAGTCATCAGTAAGTGATTGGAATTGCCTTACCAGGTCCTGAAGCTGCCTTAAATTTATCAAGGATGAGGCTGGAAGAGGGCACCTGGGGGGCTCAGTGGGTTAAGCCTCTGCCTTCGGCTCAGGTCATGATCCCAGGGTCCTGGGATCGAGCCCCATATTGGGCTCTCTGCTAAGCGGGGAGCCTGCTTCCCCCTCTCTCTCTGCCTGCCTCTCTGCCTACTTATGATCTCTGTCAAATAAATAATAATAATAAATATTTTTTAAAAAAAGATGAGGCTGGAAGAAGAGAGGGCTCTGTGTAGAAAAAGATATGTCCTACGTTTTTGTTAGTGGGGACATTAGAATCTTTGTTCTTACATTATGAAGAAAGTATGTTTTTAATTAAAAATTAGTAGTGGGTCCTCATGAAGGTATTTAAAAGTGGTGCTTTGTGGTATTTGTGAATCCGCCTGTGTGATAAATGTCAAGGGAACAGGTCATTTAGTCAAACAGACCAAATGTTTCAAGAGAAGAAGAAGGATTATTTTTTTTTTTTCACAAGATAAAGGTAAAGCAAATGCTTAAACGTTAGCAGAACTGAAAACAGGTCCACGTTTTCAGGGTCTACGGAACAAATGGAGACTTTACTGCTTGTCACAAACTAGTGAAGGCAACAGTGTCATAAATGGCAAAAAGTTGGGGAGGAGGTGAACTTAGCAATCATAAGGAACCTGTGGACTGTTTCTAACTGAGCAATGCCAGTTCTAGAGTTGATTCAAGGTGGTTTGAGACTGTAATTGACAGATTTACTACCTTTCAAATGAGAGTACTTCTAGATACAAGTCAAGCCACGTAAGAAATCATCTTACGTGTTTTTTTGCATTGTTGACAGTTGAGCCATGGAGAAAATGAAAAACTGTGTTGATACTAAGGAAATGAAAATTCAGTTGTTATATTTCCTATCCTATCGGAGAGACTGGGCAAGGAGAGGTGTGTTCCCTAAAGATAGACATTGGTTCCTCTGCTTCTGCCTAGCTCATTTCCCAGAGCACTTGGCCGGCTGAGTAACTGGTCGATTCCCAGGCAGTACTGAAGCTCTCGTTTTGGTATGGGAGGGTTTTGTGTGTGTGTGTGTGTGCATGTTTGTTTTAAGTTATTCTTTGATGATTGAGTTAAGGATTGAAAGGAATATGTTTTAAGGTTACAATTCTGATGAAATACCTTATTTTTTGTAAGCAGGAAGTCAGAGTGCCAGTGAAGAGATACTACCAAATAGAAAGAAGTATGTCTATAAAGATTTCTTTTTCTACTCTTTGAAAAATAACTTCAATTTCTAGGCTCACCTTTATTTAACCAAACTTGTTTAAGAAAATCAGATAAATCAAAAATAGGTAACGCTGTGTGCTTCAGTATTTGATATCGCTGGTAATTCCATGCTAACCTGATGAGTGTTGATCTGTGTTAAACCATATTTCTGAAAGATGAATGTTTCAATTTTAGGGGTTGATAAAAAATTAAAAGCCAGACCTACAGATAATTTTTAGAACATATTCCTCATATTCTTGTTCCCTTTCTTAGGTGAGCTCTTAAAAAGCTAAGTGCTGAACTGTGACAGGTTATAAACAGTCTATCGTGTGTTAAAATGGATCCGATTCAAAACCCCGAGTCTGTCTCTAAAAGTCTGCCTTTTTTTCAGAAAAACCACCATGAGTGGTTTCTGAAGGTTTCATGGTATATGTCTTAGAGTGCTGAGTAGAGTACCTGTAAGTAGATCCCCCGAGTTCTGGTGAAAGGCACCTAATGCAGATAACATAAATTAATAACTGGATTTTGTTTGGGTTATGTATGTGTAAAATGCACAAATCAGCGGGTTTGTCTTTAGTCACCTTATTCTCATTTGGGGTTGATGGAAATGAAGTAAGGACCAAGTAAACGACTTTTTTTCAGGTGCAAATTCGACCATGGAACCTAAGTGACAGTGACTTTGTAATGGATGGTTCTCAGCCTTTGGACCCCAGAAAAACTATCTTTGTTGGGGGAGTTCCACGACCCCTTCGAGCTGGTGAGTGGAAATAGTAACACCACAACAAACAAAACCAACAACAACAAAATCCCCATTGCATTTAGTCTTTAATATTTTCTAGGTTTCTGCTCAGCTATACACAATGTCCGAAAAGTTTCACTGAGCTAACTCTTTCAGGATTAAACATTTTCTCCCCAAATGCTTTATTTTCCTATGGTACGAGAGTCAATTTCATTAAACTGTTATTTTGAAAGGATGGATTCTATTTAGTGTTCTCAACCACATATTTTAAAAATAATAACAATACATTTGGCAATGTGCATTCTCATGCTAGTCAGCATTGTTATGTGTGACAGAGAAAGAAGTCACCCCATCAGAAAGCTGTCCAGTGCAGCTGTGTACCCCTCAGTGACAAGCCAAACCACTGCTTAGGAATTGTGTCGCTGGGAAGCAAACTGAACTCTTCCCAAGTGAGACAGATCCCCCTTTTTTTAATGCACTTTGAAAAATGGCTAATGTATTTGAGCGTCTTTATTACGACTTTTTAAAAGCTTCCCTGGTTTGTTTGTTTTCTTTTTTAAGTTGCTTTCCAATGACAAAATAATTGTGGGCTGAGATTGGGCAGAATCATAACTGACTGGGGCATTTGAAGTGATGCTGAGCCGATGACTTCAATATTTAAATCCAAAGATAAATCTAATCAGTTGTGGAACAGTGTTCTACCAGTAGAATAGAATAAAATTATTTGTAAGAACGAAGTTTTTAAAGTGCTTAAAATAATTGAGTTTATTTTTCAAAAGTAAGATGAAAAAATAAGGTCTCTATTGCCCTGCAGTTGCAAAAGTGCAATGTTTTCTCTGTTATTTGTAAGCAGGCCGACTTAGTTCTACCTAAAAAAGAAAAGAAAAAGCAGAGACCATTAAAATCAAGTAGTGAAAAAAAGAATTATGCAAGAATTATAAAAAAGAATTACAGCTATTTGTCTCTGACTTTGATGACTTCTTAGTTCTGAATGTTCATCAGCTTTTCTAATGTGTTTATTCAAATCTCAACTTCAACACACTCCTGAAAGATAACTGTAGGCCTATCTAAAGTTATACTCATGTTTCCATTTTGAAGGACTTTATGACATATTAATTGTGATTATGAAGTTTGTAATTTTACAGTTTTCCAGAAAGTCAAATATCTTTAGGTCTTATTCTCACTCTAATGGAAAACTGTGCCCGGAGGAAGAAAACCAAGCGGCAGAGATGCCTTCCTTTTATCTGCTGTCAGAATAGAGTCTAGGAAGGGCTAACACAAACGTGAACAGCATCATGAGATGAGGGCAAATGTAGCCCTTTGTTTCTAAGCTGCTTGTGTCTGAAAAAAAAAATGTGGGCAGGGGCATGGAATATTCTGTCTTTTTCTAACTGGTGTTATGTTTAGGAGGAGAGAGGGAGAAGAATCCCCTTTGATAGTCTTTTAATCACGTATGTATTCTAAAAGAACGGACATTTATTGCTAGCATTCTAGTTATTCTTTTTTTGCAGCGAACTACAAGTACAGATTAGTTTTCATGTTCTGGTCCCTCTCCTTTTTTTCTAGTTGGGGATCTGAAAAAAAAATTCTGAAAGAAAAAGTCCCACAGTTACAAAAATAACAGAATTGGCTTTAACTTTTTATGTCTGTTTTTAAGTCACAGACACAAAAGTTTAGAAACTAAATTCCCTTTTTTATTATTCACCCTTTTTACTTGTTCTTCACAAGATGCTCCAAATCCTAGAATTAGGCAAGAATTAAATTTAGTTGTCTAGTCAGAAATGGGATTTTGTTTTCCTGACCTAGACAGTATACCTTTTATAAGTCTCAAAGTTCATTCTCTCTCTCTCTCTCTCTTTTTTTTTTTTTTAAAGCTAAGCTAAAGCTTTTTGTTTTAAAATGGTTTTGTTTTACACTTGTGTGGATAGTAATCTGCATCCCCTTGGTCTAGTGAGAGTGTTCCCCCATGCCAACACTTCCCATAAGTGTAGCTAGTTTCTAGATGGCTAAGCAATCTATATTAGCATCTCAGCATTTTACTCCCTCTCCAGGCCTTCCAGATTGGAATCCATGTAATCTAAACAAAAAGAATTAACCTCTGCAGCTTTTATCCATGTGCACAGAACTGGGTTTCTTTGCAACACACTGAGCTTTGTGGACTGGTGTGTGCCTTGGAATAGAAGACTATTTTTAAAGGAATTCATGACTCTGCTAGGCAGTCTTGAGTTGAATACAATGCAATTGACTTGAACAATAAACATTTATTGAGCATCCCCTTGTTGCTGGCACAGAGCCAGTATACGTCCATGCCAAACTGAATGAACATCCCACTGTCGTGTTAAACAGGTCATCATCTACAGAGTCAGAGGTTTCAGAAGAGAACCAGAAATGTATTAATAGACTGCTAACTCAGAAGTAATTGGATACTAAATTATATTCTCCAACACAGTGATTCTCAGAGTTGGTTTTTAAATACTTGAGGGCATTTTTTATTAATTCTGGATGGTATTGTGGTTGTGGAATTCTGAAAAGTCTTGAAACTATCTCGGGCACTGTATGTAGGCTGACCCTGGACTAGACATGGTTGAATAGTACTCAGCAGGTGAGACTTTTAGGTGTCCAGATTGATTTTCACCTCACCGTAGGCCAAAAATTATCCTCCAACACGTTACAGTGACTTAAAATGTAATCACCTAAGAATTATTCCTTTGAATCTTGTGAGGCTTTTTCTCTTTGATATCTTCCCATTGTTAGACAGGAACTGTTATCACTAATAAATTATTCTAAATATAGTCCTTATCCTACCAAACAGAAACACACACACCATTCTAAAGAAATAAGGCAACCTGTTTTAAGCAGTATTGCCCTGGCTAAATTTAAGTTGGTCCTTCCAGTCTTTTTGACGAGCCTGTCTTTTTAAAATACAGGTTGGAAAGAAAAAAAATCATAGGCCTAAAAAAATTAACCTGAAAATGAGAAAATATCAGTGGAAAATTTAGATGTTTATCCAACATTAGATTGCCTGATTGTTGGTTGCTCTAGGTTAAATACACATTCCTATTATCTCTTGTCCCTCCCTTCCATCGCTCCTCAGTGACACTGACAAGTCAAGGGTGGTTTGCCTTGAGTCTCTCCGTGTTTTTCAGGTCTTGTTCTCCTTCCACTCCTCACCTATTCCCACCCGCATCCTAGGAAAGGCTACAGGTAGACTCACCATGCCATCGTGTGGCTAAAGTTTATGTATTCTTCAGAGTCAGGACCAGGAAAGGGGTAGTTTGTCTGGTTCTCTACTTACTACCACCTGAAAGTACAACAGCATGTGGCCACCCTTCATTCAAGTCATGTAAACAGAACGTCTTCTGAATCTCAATGCAGGAATAGCCCTAGTGTATTTCCCTGTGGCATCAGGACCTCTCTAAAAAGCATCTCTTTGGGGGCACCTGGGTGGCTCAGTGGGTTAAAGCCTCTGCCTTCGGCTCAGGTCATGATCCCAGGGTCCTGGGATCGAGCCCCATGTCGGGCTCTCTGCTCTCAGTGAGCCTGCTTCCCCCTCTCTCTCTGCCTGCCTCTCTGACTACTTCAGATTTCTGTCTGTCAAATACATAAATTAAAAAAAAAATTTTTTTTAAAAAGCGTCTCTTTGCTCTGGGAAGAAATGAGTGCCAGGCTTGAGGATTATAGTTTATAAACATGAGTGTTCGGACCCCAGCTTAGACTCTAACCCCAAGAGGCTTAGATATCTAATCTGAAGACTGCCTCAGTGATCAAGCTTTGGGACCCATCTACTTCCAACTTTAATCATGCTTGGGAAACCTTCAGACCTCCTCTGTCATTAGGGACATGTGAGCTGTTCTTCCACTTCATGACTTCCTTCTGACAGTGTATCTAACCAGGTCTTGCACAACAGATCAATCTTGAGAGATTGCTTGTCTGAGTCCCTGGAGCCTACATTTGCTCATCATCTTTGGGTCTCCTGCCTTTCCAATTACTCTGATAAGTCTTTCCCGTCTGTTTTTCCCCTACTAGTATTCTGTGATGGATCCTGAAATTTCCTTCTCTGCTTCCCCCCCACCCCCGACTATTATGAGGATGGCTTTTCTGGGAGGAAAACAAAACAATAAAAAAACTTTTGAGGTATGGGGCACCTGGGTGGCTCAGTGGGTTAAAGGCTTTGCCTTCAGCTCGGGTCATGATCCGTGGGTCCTGAGATGGAGCTCTTTATGGGGCTCTCTGCTCAGCAGGGAGCCTGCTTCCCTGCCTCCCTCTCTCTGCCTGCCTCTTTGCCTACTTGTGACCTCTGTCTGTCAAATAAATAAATACATAAAGATCTTCCAAAAAAAAAAACTTTTGAGGTAAATACTTAGTGATGTATGGCATACATTTAGAGAATATTCTGAATTTTTCTAAGAGCGCTTATTTCAGACATTCTGTACAAACATTCTGGTAGTTCATATGTATTAGGAACCACATCTTGATTTGTGATTTAGGAAATAGGAATATCGTAACCATATCCTTTTTTTCTGTTGTTCCGTGAAGTGGTAGCAGGCAGAAATCATACCAGGTTTCCCAGTAGTAGAAGTTTTCTTTCACCAAGTCCAAGTTCAGTATAAGTTGTCCCAGATAAACTCCAGATTTGGCACACTGACTTGATTAACTGGATTGCCTTTAGGGTTAAGGATTTTCTTTTGTTTTTTCTTTTTTAAAGATTGTATTTATTTATTTGACAGAGAGAGAGAGAGAAAGAGATCACAAGTAGGCAAGCAGCTGGCAGGGGGTGACGGGGGAAGCAGGCTTCCTGCAGAGCAGAGAGCCCGATGCGGAGCTTGATCCCAGGACCCTGAGATCATGACCTGGGCCGAAGGCAGAGACTTTAACCCACTGAGCCACCCAGGCGCGCCATGGTTAAGGATAAGGATTTTCTAATACTAGTACATGCTTGTGTTCTTTCTCCCCCTGAAAAGCTAATGCTTACCCACAACTGATGTCAAACTTTGCCATGTCCTTGGCCAGTTGAGTAGCATTAGCATAAAGCCAAAGTAAGACTGGGATGAATTGGTGCTTATGGAGCAGAAACCAGGCCAAGTTAATATTAAGCAAAGATATATGAGTAGAGAGAAAAGCACCCCCTGGGCAAAACTAAACATTTGAGCACCAGTCTCTGCTGAGCTGCGTGTTCAGAGCTCTCATGTATGTTTAATCATCATGATAACCTTGTGAGGTTTTAAGTGGTAGACTTTTCATTTTAGTGATAAGGAAGCCGAGTTCCAAGGGGCTGATTGGCCAAGGCCACAATAAGTAAAAATGCCAAGATTTAAACTCAGATTTCCAGACTTGAAGTATGGATGTTCTTTGCACAGAGCAAAGCTTCTTCATCAAGCTAAGATCTGAAATGTTGTCTCAGTAACATTATTAACAGTCAACTTGGTACCAGTCTGATTTAATCAAGCTCAACACTCAATCTCTCTGACTTACTTGGTTGTTCATACAACTTATTTGAAAGTATTCTTAACTTCCCAACATTTGATACAGAGTGGAAGCTTATGAGCACATTTCCTCCACTTAAGATGTCTGAGCTGCCCTGTGAACCAATGCAACAATTATGGAAAACCTAGACAGTCCAGCTTGTAGTTGAACTGTGCTTTCTTTCTGAAGTCCAGACCTCTTCATCCGCCTGAGGTGCCTTATACCTCTTTTCTGTCTGCTTTATTCTTATCTCCAAAGGGAAGAAAATGTGGTTTCTAGATTCATAGTTTAGAATCTGGAAATATGAATGTGTTGATATTTCCCTGGAGACTTCTCATTCCTGCTGTGCCCAGTTTGGTTCTCATAGTGTCTCAGACTTAGATACTGCCTGTGGCTGGCTTTGAAATATAATTAAATGATAGGAACAGGATCCCGGTATAGGGTAGGATATAACCGTCATCATGATTTTCTCTCTAGTGAGCTAAAGTCCCTTTCAGTTCTCTGTGAAGATTCAGAAGCAAATCCAAGGAACCATAATTGGGGTTTAGATGCAATTTCTGAGGCATAGTCCCCACAACCCAGAGGAATTTATAGATTTCTAGATGCTACACACAACTGCAGTGTTCTTGCTTCCCTCTCCAGCTGTGGCACAGTGAAGCTCCTCACAAGGGCCAGTATGTAGGTTAGAGTCATAGTAGTGTTGCTGTTATCTTTCATGAGAAGACTTGAGTTGTCTCAAGAGCACAGTGTGTCTCATACAGAGTATAAAATGCCACTGGATATGGCTACCAGACCTCATTCCCACCCCTGTGGTGACCAGAATACTGTCCAGATAGGAAGGAAAAAATAAAAAGTGGTCTGAAAACTCCTGACCTCCACATGGACTCTGGCTGTGCCTGCTGTCATTTCCATCTGTCTGAATCCCAGCCTCCACCCGTATACCCTGCTCCTGGAGCTGTGCTGTCCCTCCTTCTGCAGTTAGAATGAGGATTCACTGTCAGAGGCTTGGTAGGCAGTTTGATTACATTTTCTGAATAAGACACGTCCTTGATCAACGGTTCATATTTCATGAGGAAGGTTGAGATCACAAGATTTAGATAAATCCATGAAGGTTTTAATTGATTTTTGCCAGATCCTTACTGCCTTTCTTCTGTTTTTCTCTCCTCCTCCCAGGTAGTCAAAGTGGGTAGCCCTACTCATGGCTTAGCTTCACCCACATCAGAGGAAGGGAATCCATATGGGTATCTCCTTTATTAAATGATGATATTCACTTTAAAGAATCCTTTAAAACCTAGTCTCTAAAACTGGTTGTACATTTTGACATCTAAAAGTGAATTTTTATGTTCTATATATAAAAGTGTTCCAGATTAGAAATTTTTAGGACTTAAGGAAGATTTGTTCTGTGTTTCTGTTAGTCCTGTGTTGTGGATGAATTAAATTAGTCTCTCTCTCTCTCTCTTTAAGGCTGTTTTTACCAAGCATGGCTACTTTTCTCAATAATTAGAAACTCTGTTAAGTACTTAAATAACACCACTCTGGTGTTAGAGCCCAGCATGAGGTTAGCCTGCAGGAAGTGTGCTTTTAGTGAAGATTTGCTGATTGAGTAAAGGACCGAATATAAACAGCTGTTGTTTGACTGTTATTTACTTTTCTTCAAGGGTGATCATAGTGTTAGACCCTCTGTAGTTAAAACATGGATTAGGGTAGAAGGAGAGATGGCAAATCTTCATACTCTTTCCCAAAACAACTCTTCACAGTCACCTCGGTTTCTTCTAGCTTCTCAACAAATTGCTCTTCCCATGAGTGAGATTTCATTAGCTCAAATGTCTGCAGACTTTTTGGTGGCCAAGAAAATGATGGTATATAAGGTTATAAGTGGAAATGATTTATTTATAATTAGCTTAAGTGAGTGAGGGTTTGCTTCCTTTCGAAAGTACTTAACTGCCAGCAACATCAGTCATGACCTCATCTTTGGCATGTGAAGATGATTTTCTAGTAGCTAGATTCATGAAGTAGTAGAATGTTTGTGCTCTGGAGGGCACCTTCTCTGACAGCCCAGGATCCCTAAAATTCCTTTGGAGACCACCATGCTGTAGAAGAACCCATGGTTATAGTAACTCTCCTTAGCTGGAGCTTCAAGTTTACAGGTGGTATACCTTCCTTCTGAGTCAGATGCGTTTCTGAGTCCCTTCTAAGGGGTGGAAGATAAGTGCCAGTTAGCCCCTTGCCAGCATTCTTCTCCTGGCTGTTCACCAGGCTGATGGAGTGTTTACTCTCTTATGCCATTCCATGAGATGCTTGGTCTTTGGAAAATTGGGGTTTAATTTCCAGTTCCTGAGGTTGCTTATTTTAGTAAGTCCATTGACCAATAACGGAAATTTGTTAATGACTGCATTTAAGTAATTCTACTTTCAGTGTCTTGGTCTCTGTTACTGGAATGTGATTAGCCATGTGAGGAAGTCCTCACTCCATTATGTTGTTGGGCTAAAGTATGAGGACCCACTGAACTCTGATACCCAGGGTATGTGCATGATTCTTATTGCATAATTTGAATGAATGTGATTCCTGGATCCTGCCCTAAGACTGCAGTCAGAGTCCACTTGGGCTGTTATCAGCAATGCTCTTTGGTTGATATGACTCAGAAATTCTGATCATAATGGGATAATTGGGATGGCTTTCTGCTGTTGTCTTCAACAGTACCTATTCTAGGGCCTAGTTATTGCTAACATTATTTTCTGAAAATTCCAGAACCTTTGGGTTGCAGATCAATCTTCTTAAAAACAGGTACTTAAAAAATAATCACCAATATTAGGCAATCTGATATGGAGAGAAATTTTGAAGAAGTTAAGTAGAAAGACATCCTTTCTGTTAGCAACAAAGCTTTTCTTATTGGCTCAGCAGCTTCATACTACAGAAACCAGTAATGCTTGGCTTTCCTTCTGTTCATAGAAATCTGGTGGGGTTCTTTTACCATCCAGTCCTTCAATTCTGTATCTGCTACGAAGTTCCTCCCCTACCCCACCGGCTTGGGTTGCTTTCCTTCTCCCCAAATACTGATTCCCATGGAGGTCTGTTGTGTGATGTGATGGTCTTTGCACACTGGCTACAACACAGGTCATCATCCACCTACCCTGTCTTCTCCTTCCTAAATACCACATGTAGGTGTTTAAGGGAAGTGGGTTCTTGGGTCATTCCCCAGGGCTAAGGCTAAGTCTTCTGGACTTAAGTCATATGAGTAGCCTGAAAGAAATGGTCATACATGGAGGAAGTGACATCCAGTATCAAGTAAACAATTACCTTCAGGCAGTTTGGATTCAGGTAAGTAATTGCTACCTGTCTCTCCTTGACACCGTTGGTGAGGATAATTCTAGGATATCACACCTTTGGAATGGTCCAATTTCCAAATGCCTTCTGTATAGGTGTTTTATAAATATACCAATATAAAGGTTTATTTAGAAAAAATGTGGCAGAGTTTAGACCAGACCTCTGAATTTTTAGCAGAGTACAGGATGGCTGTATTTTTACTGCCTTCATACTTACTGGTACATTGTTTTAAGTGCTCAATAAATGTTCATTGCTGTTATTATCATTACTAGTATTATTATTATTATTATTATTATTATTTAGAATTCAGTGTGAGAGGCTAGTGTGGAGATTTCTCAGTTGGGATAGAATATACTAAAAAATAAATATTTTTTTCATTGTAGAGATTTATCTTAAGGTTATAAGTATATTACCTCCAGTTAAAATGAGCAATTAATTCTTTCTATAGCTTTATCTTAATATAGCAGTATGACTTTAATAATTGCTTTCAGCCTTAGAGGTCAGTAAATAGGGCTGTTTATAATTAACTTGTTAGTGCATTGTTTGAAATGCTTTGCCTACCCAGGGCCCACTCCATTGGACTAAACAGAAATTAGAACAGGAGGATTGCCGATAGAACGTTCCTTTTGTACTGTTGCTGAAGTTCTGATTATGTAAATTTGCGTGGGTATTATGTAAATTCTTAATTTTTTTTTTCATTTTATTTTTAAATATGAGGCGCTCCCTTCCTTGAGTTGTAAGACGGATGCGGACACCCTTCATGATACCTAACATGGTTTTCCTTTTCTTAATTATACTGCATGATCTTTAAATAGTTCTTCCTTCTCCTGGGCAAAAGTACCTTCTAAACATTTATACCAAATTGTGTTTTTTTTCTTGCAGTTGAACTGGCAATGATCATGGACCGTCTGTACGGTGGTGTCTGCTATGCCGGCATCGACACGGACCCGGAGCTGAAGTACCCCAAAGGTGCTGGCCGCGTGGCGTTCTCCAATCAGCAGAGCTACATCGCAGCCATCAGCGCACGCTTTGTGCAGCTCCAACACAATGACATTGACAAACGGGTAAGCAACCGCTCAGGGCATAACTGCTGTGGGAAAGAAACGAAGGTTATTTTCTGGGCCCCTGGGGAGAAAAGCACCTCATGATCATAAATGAGCAGCTTGCCTTACATGGTATCAGTCCATGAGTCCCTCTAGGCTTCCTGAAAAAGAGAGTACCCACGGTATACCGGGCGTTAACGAACCTTCTGCCTCACCCATCCCCAGGGTGATGTTACACTTATGAAAATAACCACGCAGGACTTAACATACCCAACTGGTGCTGTTCAAAGGGTGATGCCAGCAGTGCATTAACAAAGGTTGCCAGCTGGTGACCTGTTTGACCCATGTGATGCTCTTAAAACAAGTTCACTTTGGACTCACACTAAATGTTAATGTTCAGGGAGTATACATAAAATTTTGAAATTCTGATTTCTCTTAAAATTGCAGGATCACACATTGGAGCCAGATAACTGCTGTCTCTTTCAGTCCCCTCCAATTCCCTGTAGTCCTCCAGGTCCCTGTAATCCTGTTCATAGCACATACGCATATACCTTACCCTGCCCTCCTGCTCCATGGTGTTACCTGCTGGGCCACTAGAGGCATCCTGATTTGCTCCCTCTGATCTAAAGAGGGGACACATAGCAGAAGTGTAGGGAGCTGGGGTGCTCAGTTGGTTTTGTGGACAGACATAGGTCTAAATCCCTGAAATCCCAGCGCTGCCACTCTTTGGAAGTTTGGGGAAATACAAGGTGGTAGGAGGAAATAATCTGAGACCTATATTAATGGATTAATAGAACAAGTAGGAGAACAGATCAGGTATTGAACATCTCCCTTTGCAATTGTACAGTGGCTGCTAACACTCCCAGCAAAGGATGTTCTTGGGGCATATGTTGGACTGGAATAAATGAAGTGGGAAATAGATTATTGTGTTTCTTTCTTTTTTTTTTTTTTTTAAGATTTATTTATTTAAGAGAGAGAGTGAGGGAGAGAGCTTAAGCAGGCTCTGCACTGAGCGCAAAGCCTGACATGGGGCTTGGTCTCAGGACCCCGAGGTCACAATCTGAGCCAAAACCAAGAGTGGGATGCTTAACCGGCCAGGCCCTCCAAATATGTTCTATTATGATGTTTAATCTCTACACTCTATGGTCGACTTTGACTAATTTTGGGTAGTTGACTCAAGCTTCTTAGAAGATGAAAGTTTCATTTGGTAGATTTTTAAATATTCAGCAAAGTTATATTTTTATTAAGACATATACCTGATCAAATTTCAAAAGCCAGTGCCTAAAATAAACAGTTGCTACATTACTGGGCTCTTTAAAAATAAGTAGTGGTGGTTTGTTTGTTTTTTAATTAAAATAAACAATAATTCTTTTTCAGAATTTTGAAACACTCTTTGGATTAATGGAGAGGTGTGTTAAGATTCAGCTCCATTCCTAGTTTTCAAGCACCCACAAAGTCCAAGCTTCCCCTTTTGTAGCAGTAAACCACCCACCCCCCACAGACTGTAAACTCCGCAGAGACAGGCATGGTGTCTGTCTCATTCTCTGCTTCGTTCCCAGTGCTTGCTTACCCATTGCTTGATGTATAGCTATAGTAATAGGTGCTCAGTTAACCCTTGTTGAATTGGCAAATGGTTATAGTTGGAGGATTTTCTTTACTGCTGCTGGTGCTGGTGGACTTTCTTGTGCCTGTGCTTTTGTGAGTCTAAGACACCAGATTTTTAGACACCAAACATTTAGACGGCTATGGCACTCACCACTGGTCATGGTGAGTCATAACCTTAACCTGAAGAGCCTTAGATTCTCTTCCATGTGCCTTCTTTGTTCCTCTCTGCAGCCAGAACTAGTGACTGGATGGGGTGGTACTAGGGACTATAGAGAAAGCTTCATTTCCCCATGCTTCTGTCTTCCCTTTGCCCACAGGCTAACAACCTCCTGGCTTATTCCTTAATGGAGGGAAGTACACTTGCCCCAGGGAATATGGCAATCTTTGAGCACCTTTTAAAATTACAGTAAATTCAGATGCTATTTTTTAAAGAGATTTTATTTATTTATTTGACAGAGATCACAAGTAGGCAGAGAGGCAGGCAGAGAGAGAGAGGAGGAAGCAGGCTCCCCGCTGAGCAGAGAGCGCGACGCGGGGCTCGATCCCAGGACCCTGGGATCATGACCTGAGTCGAAGGCAGAGGCTTTAACCCACTGAGCCACCCAGGCGCCCCTCAGATGCTATTTGTTTTGTTGCCCACCCCTGCTTCTTCCCCTGCTATACTCGGGCCCTCAGTATTTCTTCCCATAAGACTTAGACCTAGGTAAAATAGAGAGAGGTAGTGAGCACCATCATTGGCCATGCTTATGAAAATGTATTTGGAACATCAGACTTCTGAGGACTCAAGAAAGCCATTGACTATTTCTTCCTACTGCATTTGGGTTAACTGGACCTTCCCTCTTGTCGAGTAGTCCTTGATAAACATGTAGAGTAGCAGCCAGTAGCAGTGGAAAGAATATGGAGTTTAGATCTAGAATCTAGAGTAGATTTCAGTCCTTTTAAATCTCTGCTGCACTAGTCACTGGTGACCCCAGGTAAGTTAATTAATGCCACGAGCCTCAGGTCTTCATCAGTGACTCCCGCTGGGGGATGGTCTGAAGAATAAATGGGATTTGAGCATTGAACAGCCAGAGCTATATGACCTTTGGATAGATGTTTAGTACCTAGCACTTGATGGTTAGCAGTATTTATTTTGCTACAAATGCAATTAATACTGATGTTGTTAATACGTAGCTTGAATTTTATCAGTTGCTGGCTGAAGATGTAGTGAACAGACAAACTGGTTAGTGAAAAGAGCACGGGGTCACATGGCTGGGTCTACATCTGGTCCTGTCCCCTGTGGGGTATGTGACTTTGGTCACTTAATGCTGAGCTTCAGTGTATAATGAAGGCAGTAGTAATAGCCCAATGGGAAACCCAGAAAAGGAAGCAATATATGCAACGTAACACACTGTACGTATATATAGTGGGACTGTTGCCACAGTCACAAGAAGGCCACCTCCATCCGCACGGTGTCTAGAAGGGACCTGTCCATTCTGCAGTGCCCAGAGTTGAGAATCGTCTAAGGGAGAGAATTAGAAATCATTCAAAGTGGCACAGCCCCTCCTGTCGTCTGCCTCCCATGCCCTTTGTTTGCCCTGCCTAATATGGAGACCATTTGCTTCATTAATGAGAGATACAAGCCGGCTTCCATCCTGAAGTAGGCTCCCCTTTCACTGTTCCTCTGTGAAACAACAAATTGTTACCCTGTCCTCTTGTTTTCTTAATTTGAATGTAGCCAACAATACTTGATTTTTTTGACTCTGGCATTTTGAGCCTGTTAACTGCACCCTTCTTAGATGCTTTTTAAAGCTTTTTTTTTTTCTCTTTCTCCTAAACCATAAGTTTGAGCTTTCCAGAGAGCCCCCATTATATAGAAGCACATCAGTATTTCCATAGGTAATGCTCTATCTCTTGGGCACTCTGTTCTTGATGGTCTGCAGAGCATTTCTCATTAGGCACAACCTTCTTTCCTGAATAACCCCTCTAAGTTTTTAGCAATAGTCTCATAGCTAAGGTTTTGGAACTTGCTGTCCTAAAAGTCTGGAGCAGATATCTTCCTATGCCCATAATCCCTTTCCCTTACTATTGCAAATTCCAAGATGCTACGGTCCTATTCTCTTTCTTATGTTAGCCTACAGTTGCCTTTAAACCAAAACCTTGACTATTTTAAATAGCATCAACCTTACTTTCCCTTCTGGTCAGAGGAACTTCCTTAGTTGTCTGCATCATTATGAGTACAGATATGGTACAATCAGTGAACTAAAACAAGACAAACAGATGCTACAGATAGTATCTGTGGCTACAGGCCACTTGCTTGCTCTTAGCTCTTTAGCCCTTTCATTTTTGCTCCATATGGAGAGTGGGAGAGGGTCCCTGGCAAAGCAGCAGTGCCAGGAACTCTGGAAGTTCTCGGATTGTTTGCGGGCCGTGCTCTCGGGTTGCAGCTTTCCTAGGTAAACCGTGGGAGGTGCATGAAGAATTTGACTGGTGTATTTCCTTCACCTCTTTTGTATCCAACCAACTTTTCTCAAAAAAAACCTCTCGAGAATTTAAATGTTTCTGTATTTATTATGTTGTTGTTCTTGCTGCTCTTTGGCTAAGTTTTTAGATGGAGTGGTCTGCCGAGAAAATACAACCTTTGTAGGTTTGATTTTATCTCACCGTCTCAGAGGCTTTTTGACTTTATGAATGTGAAGCTTCTGACCCACGCTGTAGGTGTAATTAGAGTCCCCCAAGACCATGTGACTTGTTGGAGTCGTCTGATAAATCCACACATCAAACTTCTTGCCGCGGTCTGGCTAGCGATGGCAGGACTCCCAGAGGTGGAACAGGCTTCTGATGGTACTTCCTTACAGAACTGCCAGGACCTTGACTCCACCGCATGTGCCCAGAGGTCTGAATGGGAATGCTTGCTTGGTTCACGGGTGGTGCTCAGTAAATGTGCAGAATAGATCAGGATGATGTATGGGAGAACAAGGACCAGAAGCGACCACAGAAGGCTCTCGGGGATACTGGAGTGAGTCACTCTCATCTCTCACCTGCATATCTAGAGGAGGCTCCCCACTGGTCTCCCCAATTCAGCTTAGCCAATCTCTAGTACATTCTTTACATAAAACTGGAGTGACCTTTTAAAGTCATAATGTCCTCCTTTAAACCTTTCGGTTATCTTCCACTGCCATTAGGATAAAGGTCAGAATCCTTAATTAATACTGTCTCCATGACCCTTCACTACACTACACACATCTTTTGCCTTAGCTCTCTCTTCTTCATCTTGAGCCAATCATAACTGGCCTTTTTCTCTCTTTTTCAGGGTCATTATATGTACTGTTTCTTCTGCCTGCCTAATACCTACTTTTCCTTTGGGTCTCAGCTTAATTATAGTATTTTTAGGAATCCTTTCTTCATGGAGCTTACATCTCCATCATAAATCATTGTCGTAATACCATCTACCATTCCATTGTGGCTTTAAATACCTCTATAATGAAATATTGCTTCATTTAATGTCCATCTACTCTTAGACTATACAATCTATGAGAGCAATGACTGTCTTTCATGTTAGCTGCTGTATACTTAATACTTGATACGTAGTGGACACAGTAATTATTTGTTTTCAGATGAATAAATGAGTGAGTTATTGAATGAGTGTTCACTGAGAGGTAGCTCAGATGGAACCCCTTAGATAGCAACCTTTGGCCGATCCAGCTGCCCTCCAAAGGGCACTTTGCACAGCTTTCCTTTTCTACTTCATTAAGAACACTCACTTGTGGGGTGCCTGGGTGGCTCAGTGGGTTAAGGCCTCTGTCTTCAGCTCAGGTCATGATCCCAGGGTCCTGGGATCGAGCCCCACATCGGGCTCTCTACTCAGCAGGGAGCCTGCTTCCTCCTCTCTCTGCCTACTTGTAATCTCTGTCTGTCAAATAAATAAATAAATAAATCTTAAAAAAAAAAAAAACACTCACTTGTGTGGGGCCCCTGGGTGGCTCCCTGATTTGGGCTCAGGTCATGACCTCAGGGTCGTGGGAATGGGCTCCACATGGGGCTCCACGCTCTGTGGGAGAGTCTGCTTGAGATCCTCTTCTTCTGCCCCTCCTCCCTGCTCGCTCACTTGCTCACACACATGTGCACACTCTGTCTCTCTCTCCCTCTCTCAAATAAGTAAATCTTTTAAAAAAAACACACATAATAAAGAAATTTCAAGTATTTTTGACATTGAAGTTGGACTTACTAACCTTAGACGGGAAGTGGTTCAACCTCCTTTATTTTGCAGCAAATAAGAATCTAGCAGAGCTTTGGAGACTGTGAAGAAACCTGTCAATTAAGGGCAGAGTTGCCTCTGCTCACAGGACTCTTTCCCAGAACCTTGGGCTCACCCAGGGACTAATGTCTCTTCAGCCCACTTCTTCCATGAAGGCCTTTTCCCACAGACCTTAGATTCAGAATGTCTGAGTTAGATTATAGGTCCTTTTGTGGGTTTTATACATGTTTCAGTAGTTCACATAATTTCCTAGGTGAACATATTCTGCACAGAGCAGAGCACATCTGGGATTTGTTATCAGGAGTTTCTGATATATCTATAGGTCATTTTTAACATTAGCAAAATGAGCTGGAAAATTTTCTGTGCCCTTTTGCAGTTGTTTTGCTTTTGATTTTCACTTTCATGTTGTCTTCCTATGAAACCTTTTACAAGTGAGTGGGAACCAGTGCAACGCCACTGGATTATAGCATTTGATTAAAAAGTCTGGCATTTTAAGCTGCTATAATGACCCTTGTTATGGAACATATTATTATAAGTGACACAAGGGGTGGGGAAAATTTAAAAAATAAAAAATGTTTTAAATGACACAAATACAATTTCTGCTTGTTTTTACTTCCAAGGAAACATTATTAGCATCTTTAAATAAATACTTTAAAGGTTACATTACGCATATGTTATGGTTAATATTCACCAGTTATTAGCCAATTGGTAATTTGTCCCTGTGTTGACCATATTAAGGTTGTGTGATGCCCAGCACAGCAGTTCTTGGCGTCTTTCTCGTTAGCTACCGTATACTTAATACTTGACACATAGTGGACACACATTAATTATTTGTGTTTAGATGAATAAATGGGTGAGTTTCCCCATTGATCTTCTGCCTTGGCACACACGAGCATGTGATTCACTTTCCTGGTTAACAGGTTCCCTAGAACTCTAATAAAGTGGGGCATTTCTGGGGTATGGCCATCAGTATCTTAGAAAGGGTACATCCCAGGCCCACTCTGTCCTTACCATGCAGAGAACATGGCGATAGTGAAAATGTGTTCTGTTCGAGACCTGAGTCTACACTCCTAACTCTTCTCCCAGTAATGTGACTTTGGACAATATACCACCTTTTTTAGAGACTTGATTTTATTGATCTTATTGATTTTATTTTCCAATAGTAGTAAGAAGACCAGGCTGTCTTACAGTTTGTGGTGCTGATAAACAATGACAGATGGAGAAGCGCCTTAGAAAGCTATTTGGCTGTGCTGATGTTGATTTGCTTTTCTGCTGAGCCTGGCTGATTTAAAGTGTGCAGTTGCCTAATCATGTATCCAAGGCTAATGGTTGACTCTCTCTCTTCTTTTTTTTTTTTTTCTTTTAAAGCAACTACTCTGTTCCACTAAGGAACTTTTTTTTTTTTTAAGATTTTATTTGTTTATTTGACAGAGATCACAAGTAGGCAGAGAGACAGGCAGAGAGGGGGATGCAGGCTCCCTGCTGAGCAGAGAGCCCGATGTGGGGCTCAATCCCAGGACCCTCAGATCATGGCTTGAGCCAAAGGCAGAGGCTTTAACCCACTGAGCCACCCAGGTGCCCCCCACTAAGGATCTTTAATACAGAGACAATGGAATAGTTGAAATTCTCTCTCTCTCACACACACACACACACACACACACACAGAGTTAACACAGCTGCTAATCTGCCAACATGCTGGTAGGATATTAGTCAAGACACACATAGAGACCAGTTCCTTTTATGGAGGTAAACACCTAAATGCATTTTCCAGGCAAAGGAATGAAGAAAGAAAAAAGTCCTGTCCAGAAAGAAGTATTTTTAGCACCATCTTTTCTCTAATAATGAAAAGATTTTGAACCTAAAGTTGAATAGGTTAGGATTAAATTTTGCTTATAATCCATGAACAACATTTCCATGAAAAACTGGAACAGTTTAAAGTATTTAAGTACAATAAGGGCAAAAGAGGGCACCTGTACTCATTCTGTCTGTTTTAATGGTATTTTTAGAAGTGACGCCAAATGAACACTTAGGACATGAAAGCTCTGCTAAATTCAGAGCCTTCAAATATAAATTTCTTTATAACTCAAGGCTAGATCACTCACATATGAAAGATTTTTATAGTGTGAAAAATGAGATCATTAGAAAAGAGGTAATCTTTTTACATGGCTGTTTTCGACCCTTTTGTCTACTCTGTGTGGCCCAGAGAATATTTATAAGGATAGAATCAGTTGAATCTCCTCTGGTCTAACAAAAGAATATTTGATTGATAGGAACAATTTCTTTATAAAAATCTGAGGGGCGGGTGCCTGGGTGGTTCAGTCCTTTAAGCGTCTACCTTTGGCTCAGGTCATGATCCCAGGGTCCTGGGATGGAGCCCTGCATGGGGCTCCCAGATCAGCAGAGATCCTGCTTCTCCCTCCCCCTTTGCCTGCTGCTCTGCCTACTTGTGCTCTCTCTCATTCTCTATCAGAAAAATAAATAAAATATTTTTTAAAATAAATAAAAATAAACAAATAACATAAAAATAAAAATCCGAGGGGCTCCCACAACACACTGCTATTGTTTAACACTACTTGGCCATGTTGTCTCCTAGAAATTTTTTTTTTGAAGATTTACTTATTTATTTTAGAGAGAGAGCATGAGTGAGAGGAAAGAGAGAGAGAATCTCAAGCTGACTCCACGCTGAGCATGGAGCCCAGTGTGGGTCTCTGTCCCATGACCCTGAGATCATGACCTGAGCTGAAATCAAGAGTCGGCCACTTGACCAGCTGAGCCACCTGGTGTCCCTTCCTCGAAATTTGTAAGTTAGGTGTTTGTAACTTGAAATGCATCATTTAACAGACATTGGTTAAAGTCTGCCAACTCAGCCCACAGAGACCTTTTTACTACTAGAAAGGATAATAGGCTAGAATAAGCCAATCTGGAGTTTAGTCCTCACTAAACCACTTAGTGTATTAACTTGAAGGAAGGATAAGGGTGTGTGTGTGTGTGTGTGTGTGTGTGTGTGTTAATGAAAGCAATTTTAAAAACTTAAAGCACTCTGTCAGTATACAGTGATACTGAGAATACTTGATTTATATGAAACCTTGACTAATATTTGAACTCTTCTGGAAGATATTCATTAGACAGTCTAATTAGAATTTCACATGATAGGGGCGCCTAGGTGGCTCAGTGGGTTGAGCCCCTGCCTTCAGCTTGGGTCATGATCTCAGGGTCCTGGGATCGAACACCACATTGGGCTGTCTGCTCAGTGGGGAGCCTGCTTCCCCCTTTCTCTCTGCTTGCCTCCCTGCCTACTTTTGATCTCTCTCTCTCTCTCTCTCTGTGTCAAATAAATAAATAAATAAATAAAAATTTTTAGAAGAATTTCACATGATAAAAGGGGTTAGATATGTCAGGAAAGACAGGGGTAACATTGGTTGGTTATCTCAGTTTTTGAAACAGGAGAAGGAGCTCTCAGTAGGCAGGTCTGGCCTGCCTCAAAATCTGTCCCTAAAATTAGTTCCCCTAAATCACTACTTCCTAAATGGTTCTCTTTAAAATATGAGCCCCTTTTGATTTTAATATCTATTTTGTTTTTTAAAAAAGTCTTTTTCTAAGTCAAGTGAGTTTGGAAATGCTTTCTTGAAGAATGTTAAATAGGTAAGTTTATTCTGGGACTTAGAATCTTTTCTGTACCAATCTTCATTGTGAAAATGCAAGAAGGAAACAATATGCAGTTTTTCACAAATGTTTTGATCATGGAAGTCTTCTGAAATTTATCATCTCTTGGAAATAATGTTTTAGGGAACCCCCCTTGAGAAAATACTGTGTTTTCAGCTTCTTCTTCATGCTCAAATTCAGAACTTTAATAGGTATGTAGTGGTGGTTTGGGATTTTGTTGTTTCAAATTTTTATTTAAATTCTAGTTAGTTAACATGTAGTGTAATATTGGTTTCAGGAGTAGAATTTAGTGATTAATCACTTACATACAACACCCAGTGCTTATCACAAGTGCCCTTCTTAATCCCCATCATCAATTAAGCCCATCTCCCATCCTCCCTTCCAGCAACCCTCAGTTTGTCCCCTATTGTTTAGAGTCTCTTATAGCTTGTTTCCTTCTCTCCTTTTTTTCTTTTCCCCCTTCCCATATATTCATCTGTTTTGTTTCTTAAATTCCACATATGAGTCAAGTCATATGGTATTTGCCTTTCTCTGACTGACTTATTTCACTTAGTGTAATACCCTGTAGTTCCATCAACATCACTGCAAATGGCAAGATTTCATTCTTTTTGATGGCTGAATAATACTCCTTTGTGTATATATGCCACATTTTCTTTATCCATTCATCAGTCAATGGACATTTGGGCTCATTCCATAGTTTGGTGCTGCTATAATCATCGGGGTACATTTACCCCTTGGAATCTGTATTTTTGTATCCCCTGCGTAAATACCTAGTATGTAATTACTGGCTTGTGGGTAGTTCTCTTTTTAATAAGTAGTGATTATTTCTCCTTTCCTTAATCCCCTTTCCCCAAGTGTGTCCTACCCATCATATATTTTCTTTTTTTTTTTCTTACTGTGGTGAAAAGGCACGTGAGATCTACCCCCTTAATAGTTTCTAAGTGTACAATAGAGTATTGTTAACTATAAGCACAATGTTCTACAGCAGATCTCTAAAAGGTTTTCATCTTGCATAACCGAAAGCTGATACCCTTTTAACAGCAGCTCCCTACTTTCCCCTGTCCCCAGCCCCTGGCAACCAACATTCGACTTCCTGCTTTCTATGCATTTACTACTTTAGATCTGTCATATAAATGGACGTGTCCAGTTTTTCCTCCATAAGCATCTTTGCCATAGTTATTTTTGTCACAAGCATTTTCACCACATAACTAATTGGTCATAGGGCAATTTTGCCCTAAAAGGTAAAAAAAATAACTGGTTGACTGTTTGGTTTCATCAGCTGGTTGAACGTTGGGTTTCACTTCTCCATTGATGCAGTACTCCTGTTTTTATGCTGTATAGATCTTAGCCCTCCTAATGGTCTGCACAGTGACACAGTTTTGAACTCACATTTCCCATAGAACTTTAGGACATTTGTCAGTGGACGTGTGACAACATGCCAAGAACAAACAATGGCATAGAAGGCTTTCACAAAGCAATACGATGTTCACTCACAAATATGCATCCTAATATTTGGAAACTGATAGCCTTTCCTAATGAAGGAAAGAATTTTAGTGAAAAAAAAAGAAAAAGCGTGATGCCAAATGAGATGAATCAACAAGCGAAAGGGAAAAAAGATTTAATACTCTGAGCAAAAGTCTTTGAAGACAAGTGCTTAGGTATAATCCACATAATAAAATCAATTACTTATGCAGTATTGCCCCATATTTACACTATACATTTTGAATGTATTCAAATATTTTGTATTTCACAATAAAGTCATTTTAATTTTGTTACCATTTTCGTGTTTCCTTATGTCCTTCTTAATGAATGTTCCTCTTTGGTGTCTCATGATTTTATTTTTTACAATGAAATTACCTCATGGCCAATTAGCTACTCAACAAAAAACTTTTTAGCAAAAATCCTTAGGGCGAAGATGCTTATGTCACAACTACCTAGAAACACAAATGGATTCCTGCAGCATTCATCCTTCTGTGTTTGACTTACTGCACTTTGCACAATGTCCTGAAGGTTCATCCATGTTGTTACAGGTGTCAGGACCTCCTTCTTTTCTAAGACTGAATGATATCCCATTGTATGTTGATAGAGCCATTTTCTTTTTCTTTTCTTGTTTTTTTTTTTTAAGATTTATTTATTTATTTGATAGAGAATGAGAGAGAGATACAACTAGGCAGAGAGGCAGGTGGAGAGAGAGGGAGAAGCAGGCTCCCCGCTGAGCAGAGAGCCCAATGCAGGGCTCCATCCCAGGACTCTGAGATCATGACTTGAGCTGAAGGCAGAGGCTTACCCCACTAAGCTACCCAGGTGCCCTGATAGAGCCCATTTTCTTTATCGTTCATTGGTCTGTGGACACTCAGGTTGCTGCCACATCTTGGCTCTTGTGAATAACACTACAGTGGACATGGGCCTGATTGCAGTTGTTTTGAATAAATAGCCAGAAGTGGGGTTGCTGGGCATCTGTTTTCTGTCTACAGAGAGCAGGGTGAGGCAGGGGAAGAACAATGGCAGGGCCATGCTGGTGGTGGGACACTGAAGACGTGCTCAAGAATTCCCTTTAGCAATTAGAGTCCTTTGTCTTTTGATTACTTGAGATTATCTAGTGTCTCTCTGTAACATACAAGTCTCTATCTATATAAGAAAGGAAATCAGTACTTTTGATATCGATATACCATTGACAAATAACGTTCCCTTGACTGTTTCGTTTTAGCTGAACACAGAGGACCAGAGAGACTGCCTTTCAGTTAGCTAATATGGGGCTTTCTGATACTTTTATTTACAGAACATTGTGAAAGCTAAGCTGTAGCGCATAATATTTGCTTTGAATAGCATACTTCAGAATAACCCATTTTTTATTTAATGAGATGTTATCCATTGCACCTTTCTTTGCAAGCACTTCAAGTACTTCACATATTTAATCTTTTTTTCTCTCTTCCCTAGAAACATGTTGGGCCTGAATTTTAGCTACAGACTATCAAAGGCTTTATATTTTTAGCCTGCTTAGAGATTAATATGACCCAGTAACCATATGAACAGAAATGCTGATGATACTACGCTTTGTCCTCAGCCCCAGCTGGAATATATACGATGATTCAATAGCAAGCGATGTGCAGGTTCTGATGGCCTGTTCTCAGCCTAGTTTGGCGCCAGCTTGTCTCTCTGACAGCCCAGCCTTTCTTCTGCTGCTGCTCTTGGCCCTGCTGGATATGGCTTGAAAACTTCCCAGCTGTAGTCAGAGCTATGTTTGATTGGACCCTTTGAGAGGAAGCAGCCCCTAGAAGTGAGTTCAAATGTCGTCTGAACTAATCTTTCCTGGGCTTATTTTGAAGCTCTGGGGATCTCAGAGCCTTTGGCTAGAAATAGTTTTTTTAAATGGAGTTGGGTCATCTAAAGAAAGCTGTCCCTCTTCTCTGAAGAGGGTGGAACCTTTTTGTCTTGTCTCTCCTTCCTAGTCTTGACCCTTGATCTCTCCTGTCCCGTTATCGCTTTTTACATCTTTTCTCTTGGAATTGGGATAATTCTTAATATGAAGACTCTTTAGAATGATTAAATGTTCTCTCCCACTTATATTTGAACATAGAGGCTGTTTGTGAGAATACTAATGGGAAAAGACTCACTCCCATTTTTCTAAGTAGTTATCTCAGTAGGACATTCAAGTTCTTTAACCCCAGAAGTCCAAGAGTACTAGTCAGTTAGCAGTTTGTTGGTGAGTGCTGATTCTCACTTGGAAGAGCTGGTGCACACCTCTCATGGAGTAGGAGAAACTGAGGCCTGCAAGACCGTGACATAGCCAGTGAGTGGACAGAGCCAGCGTGCTCTGCCCTTCTGCATTCTGGGAGGGTGGTGACACCATGGCAGTCATGCGTTTACAGACTAGTAATGATTTTCTTACCCTTTGTTCTCCACGTGGTACACGCTTCTGCTAGAACGTGGTTTGGAGCTGGTTCAGATCCTCGTCCCCCGCCCCATTCCCAAGCAGTGTGGAAGAAAACTAGACTAGGGGTGAATCCATGGATTGCGTGGGCTACTGTCAGCTGGCCCTTCTTTGTTTCATGCAAAAGAGCACTCACAGATCTCCCCGCACTCCAGAAACATATGGCAGAGGTGTCAACATAAGCATACACAAGCACGCTCTGAACTGTGGGAAAGGCACAAGGACGACTTTAAAACCTTTCTTCCCCTCACACTCGAGAATATAAAAAATAGCAAGTCCCATCCTTTGAAAGGTAAAAAGAAAATTCAAACCATTTCCCGTATTTTTTTTTTAATCTACCCCCAGATTGCTTCTAAAATTAAATAACTGTGAATTTGCTATATCTGGAAGGTTGTGGATAACTTTGTTGCTAAGGAAAAGCCATTTTCGCATCGCTGCTTTAATTGCCTTAGGCATCTGTCATCTGCTTTCTAAACAACAGGATTCCAGTTCATGGTCCGTTGAAAAACTAAAAATTTATGTCTAAACGATCTTTGTATTGCCTGCTGGTAGAGGGCCTGCTTTAGCAACTGTAAAGACACCGTGTTCAGTGGGAATGCTAATGAGGTTGCTGTGGTTTTTAGGCATGGATAGATGTTCTCTGTGACACATGCCAAGGAGATTAGGAGCACATAATGTTTAAAAGCTTTAGTACACCAAATAAAATGGTTTTTCCAGGAAGCATGTTGTTGCAAATGATAAGAAATGGCCTACATGGGGCGCCTGGGTGGCTCAGTGGGTTGAGGCCTCTGCCTTTGGCTCGGGTCATGATCCCAGGGTCCTGGGATCGAGCCCCGCATCGGGCTCTCTGCTCGGCAGGGAGGCTGCATCCTCTTCTCTCTCTCCTTGCCTCTCTGCCTGCTTGTTACCTCTGTCAAATAAATAAATAAAATCTTCAAAAAAAAAAAAAAAAAAAGAAAGAAAGAAAGTAAAGAAATGGCCTACCTGACTTCTGAGCAAGCCTCTTCACTTATCCCTATTAAATTATTACCTCCTGGCCTCTTTCTCCAGTCTGTCCACTCTGACTCCATTATCTAAAATCTTTGCTTCTACTCAACTTCCAGCCCCCTGTGAGCATGCCTTACCTGCTTGGGGTGGCTGGATATCTGGCAGACTTCTTTTGGTGGTTCCTGTCACCATGGGGCAGACTGCAGCAGGGCCCATTCTTTAGCTGTCCTTAAGAGGACGGTTAACACATCATTCAAACTGAGCTTTAACCTTGACCAATGCCCCCCTTCTCTTTTCTACAACCTTTCAGGCCTAAGAAGAGGGAATTCTGGATCTGGGAATGGTTTTTGTTCTCCCCAGGTATCTCCCCTCTGCCACCAAGAGCTCTTCGGTCATTGCTTTTTTACACTGGGAGGTCATTTTGTTGACTGATATCAAGAAAACTGCAGACAGAAACATTCTCTCTAGCTTATTAGATGCAAAACAGTGTCAGCATTGAGAACAGTTTAGGTATGGCTTTCTCTTTGTTTATGTCATTCTAAATATATTATTCCCCTTATCCAGCTTACAGCTGCTTATCCACATCAGTCCTCCTTATCCTTAATGGTTATCACAGTTCATCAATAAGTTCCACGTATTTGTCAGCAGCCTTGGGCATGGTCGTCGCCTTTAGGTGTGTGGTATGAATCCAGGTGTCTCTCTAGGAAGTCTTCATCTCCTGTACCTGCAAATTCCTTTAAAACAGAGCATCTGTTCCATGATATGACTGGCTTTGCATAGCACTCTGTACTATTTGGACTTTAATAATGGAAGTGGAGATCAGTAATATCCCCGTAGGTTAGTGTCTCCCTGTGCTATAGTTTATTGATAACAGAGAAACCCATTTTTATTTTAATAGCTGCATGTCTATGTATTGGGAAAAACAGAATTAACCTGGATAGTCAAGTACATCATCCCAGGGATGCCTAGGTGGCTCAGTTGGTTCGGTGTCTGACTCTTGATTTTGGCTTAGGTCATGATCTCAGGGTTGTGAGGTCGAGCCCCATGTTGGGCTCTGTGCTTGGCAGGAAGTCTGCTTGAGGATTTCTCTCTCTGCCCCTTCCTTCTGTCTCTATCTCTCAAATCTTTATAAAAGCAAATAAAATGGTTAATTTTTTATGACTTAACCTCAATTTAAAAAATTAAGGGGCGCCTGGGTGGCTCAGTCAGTTAAGCATCAGCCTTTGGCTCAGGTCTTGATCCCTGGGGTCCTGGGATCGAGCACCATATTGGGCTTCCTGCTCAGCGGGTAGTCTACTTCTCCCTCTCCCTCCTTCTGTTCCTGTTCTTACTCTCTCTCTCTCAAATAAATAAATAAAATCTTTTTAAATTAATTTAAGCTCTTAAAAAAGAGGAAAGAAAAACCCATATAACCACAATACCTTTTTTATACCTGAACAAAAGTAACCTTTTAAAAAACTATATTACCAGAACGTCTCCTTTGTGCTAGACTTGAATTTCCTTACGTGCTTATTTGATATTTATATGTATGATAAACGGCTATTACCTTTCTCCTCCAGCAGCTTTCTTTCGCTGAATGTGAATTCTGAATGTTCAGACCAGTTACCTCTCTGATCTAGGCTTATTGAGGCTCTGATCTAGTTGCTGGAGTCCCTTGAGTATAGGCATCTACGTAGTGGCGGAATCAAAGTGGTCTTCGGCTCGAGGACTGGAGGTGGGAAAGCTGTTCTCTGAAGGCCCGGCATCTGCCAGCAGTCCTCTAAGTTCAGGGCAGAGGGGGGTCATCCCGCCATTTTGACTCTTGGCTTTCAGATGCAAGGAGGTCAGTCCAAGTTGATACATTCTCATAAGCCAGTAGCTCCATTTCCCCAGGAATCCACAGTCTCTGAAGACCACCTTCTTCTCTGGACCAGGATATCATCAAGTCACAAGGAAGGACTATAGATAGGAAATGCCAGAGGGGCAGCATGGAGTATTAAGCTCAAAGGAGGACATAATAGATCCCTGAGAGACTGAAATAGTTTAGGAAGGCTAGGCCTGTTACTGATTTTTTTTAATTTATTTGACAGAGAGCATTAGGAGGCAGAGAGGCAGGCACAGAGAGAGAGGGGGAAGCAGGCTACCCACCGAAGCAGAGAGCCTGATGCAGAACTCGATCCCAGGACCCCGGGATCACGACCTGAGCCAAAGGCAGCAGCTTAGCCCACTGAGCCACCCAGACACCTGGCCTATTACTGATTATTTACAAGGCTACCATTCAATGGGTAAAGAACAGTTCTCTTCAACAAATGGTGCTGGGTTAACTCAGTATCCACATGCAAAAGAATGATGTTGGACCTCTGCCTCACACTATATACAACATTAATTAAAAATCTACCTAGGGGCACCTGGGTGGCTCAGTGGGTTAAGCCTCTGCCTTCGACTCAGGTCATGATCTCAGCGTCCTGGGATCGAGCCCCGCATCGGGCTCTCTGCTCAGCGGGGAGCCTGTTTCCTCCTCTCTCTCTCTCTCTGCCTGCCTCTCTGCCTACTTGTGATCTCTGTCAAATAAATAAATAAAATTTAAAAAATTAAAAAAAAATCTGCCTAAATACAGGAGCTAAAAGCAGAAAACTCTTAGAAGAAAACTGGTAAATCTTTATGATCTTGGGTTGGAATGGATTCTTAGATATGACATCAAAAGGCAGGGCAACAAAAGAATAAATAGATAAATTGGACTTCATCACAATTAAACTTTTGTGCATCAAAGGATCTTGTCAACAAAGTAAAACAATTTAGAAAATATTTGCAAATCATATGTCTGATGGAAGTCTAGTATCTAGCATATATAAAGAACTTTTACAAGTCAACAACAAAAAGACAATTTAAAGATGGGCAGGGGATTATTTGCTTCAAGAACAGCAATAGCCATTTTTAAAATAATACATACAAATATGAAAAGAGCAATGAAGGAGATTCATTAGCATAGAGAGACTTTTGGTAATTTTTAAAGAAAATTACTTATGTTCAGGTATAAAGAATGATACTATAATAGAATATGGTTATGTGAGTTTCCCCTGCTTTCTTTTTTTAAGAGCTTAAATTTTTTTAATTGAAGTTAAAGTCATAAAAAATTAACCATTTTAATTTTTTTTTTATTTTATTTGTCAGAGCGAGCACAGGCAGACAGAGTGGTAGGCAGAGGCAGAGGGAGAAGCAGGCTCCCTGCCGAGCAAGGAGCCCGACGTGGGACTCGATCCCAGGACGCTGGGATCATGACCTGAGCTGAAGGCAGCTGCTTAACCAACTGAGCCACCCAGGCGTCCCAAAATTAACCATTTTAAAGTGAAAAATCCAGAGCACTTAGTATATTCATATTGAATAGACCTTTTCCCAAAGAATATCTACCTGTGGCCAGCAAGCACATGAAAAATGCTCAATGTCATTAGTCAGTAGAGAAATGCAAATCAAGCCACAGTGAAATACCTCTTCACACCTGCTAGGATGGCAGGTCACAAAATGGAAAACAACAAGTTTTGATGAGTGTGTAGGGACATTGGAACTCTGCCAATTTGCTGGTGGGAGTGTAAAATGGTACAGCCTCTATGGAAAATAATTTGGCAGTTCCTCAAAAAGTTAAACAACGGAATTGACACTTGCCCAGAAGTTCTCTTTCTAGGTATATACTCAAAAGAATTGAAAACCGGTATTCAAACAAATATATGTACATACATGTTCATAACAGCATCATTCACAATGGCTGAAAGGTGGAAACCACCCGGTGTCCATCAGTGAAGCAATGGATAGATAAAATGTGTGTGTGTGTCTGTTCCTCTCTCTCTCTCTCTCTCTCTCACACACACACACACACACACACACACACACACACACTAGAATATTATTCAGTCATGAAAAGGAATGAAATACTGCTGCATGCCACAGCATGGATTGAACAACATTTGATGATGATAAGTGAAAGAAATCAGACACAAAAGGTCACATACTATGTGATGCCATTCATATAGAATATCTAGAACAGGGACGCCTGGGTGGCTCAGTTGGTTAAGCGGCTGCCTTCGGCTCAGGTCATGATCCCAGCATCCTGGGATTGAGTCCCACATTGGGCTCCTTGCTTGGCGGGGAGCCTGCTTCTCCCTCTGCCTCTGCCTGCCTCTCTGTTTGCCTGTGCTCGCTCTCTCTTGCTCTCTCTCTCTAACAAATAAATAAAATCTTTAAAAAAAAAAAAGAATATCTAGAACAGCTAAATCTGTAGGGAGAGAAGGTGGACTGGCCATTAACAGGGGTTGGGGAGGGGGGGATAATTGCTTAGTAGGCACAGGGCCTCCTTTGGGGGATGGACCAAACTGTTCAGGGACCAGATAGAGGCGGTGGCTGTCTAGCGCAGTGAATGTATTAAATGGCACTGAATGGTCACTTTAAAATTGTTAATTTTATGTTAAAAAGAAAGGAAAGATCTGGCCTCCTTGAGTACATAAAACTGAGTGGGCTGAGCAAAGAAAGCGTAAGCAAAGGTGGGGGCCATGTGGTGTGAACGGGGGCCCCCACCAGGGAGCCTGGGGCGGATGATGCAGCCTGTGGCTCATGTCGGAGTTACGGGAGCTGGGGAGCACCCTGTCACTGAGGCAGCTGGGCTTGCGGAGCACCGGAATGGCTTGTGACCAGGAACACCATAGAAGTGGAAGTTGAAATGTCAGCATGTTTGTGGGAGAATGAGCCGGGGAAGGCTTGGAGCTTGGTGGCCAGCGCGGAGGCCGTCGGTGTTGAACACACCCGGGTCGAACACACTCGGCCTGGACTGGAGGGGACGCGGCCAGAATCTGAATCATGCTTCGTGCTTAGGCTGTGCCAAGCCTGTTCCAAGGCTTTCTGTTCTTTAACTCATTTAATCCTCCTAGGAACCCTGTCAAGTGTGAATTCTTCTCCCCTAGTGCACAGAGGAGGACACAGGCTCAGAGTGGCCTTGCCTGAGAGAAACTTGCCTGAGGTTGCACGGCTCCTAACATGGCCTAGATCTGAATCCAGGCAGATGACCCCAGAGCCACAACAGTTCTAGTTATGATGCAGAGATTGATACAAGAGATTTTTTTTTTTTTTTTTTGAAGCCACAGGTTGAGCAGGAGGAAATTGGAAGAAGGGAACTAGAGCCAGAGTAAAGACCTTTACCCCTGGGTAACCAAGAGCTGATGCAGGTCTTCTCGGGCAGGTCTTCCAAGTCAGAGTACCCGGCTAGCCACCGGTCCTATAGACTGGAGTCATGGCTAGAGGCAGAACTCCGGAGGAGGCCAGCAGAGGGGCGTTCTAAAGGGGAGGAGAGCCAGGAAAAGTTGAGTGTCTGATCCTAGGTAGGCCCCCTTTCCTGCTCCCCCCGAGCTGCCCACCCTGCTGCCCCTCTCCTGTACCCTGCCTCATGCCCCGCTAGACCCTCCCGGCTGCACCCAGAGGCAGCCTGAATCACCAGGAGTTAGGGCCTGTCAAAAAGCCCTGGGTCCTTGTCTCTCTAGCCATAGTGGTTGCTTTTCCCCAGAATGGCTCTGGAGGACTGCATGGGAAGGGGCCCGATCACGGACTTGCCACCTTCATGCTAATTTCCAACATTCAAGATGAAAACATGAATAATGTCCCTTTTCTGAGGTTCCAGGAAGGGGACAAAGGGAAAACTCTGGTAATTCTGTTCTTCCTTGCTTTTGGTTTCCACATGCACAGCTTTGCTTTGTTTCAGTTATGAAATGCCCCCCCCAGAAGGGCTGTGAGGAAAAGCTCTCCTCTGTGAAGCGTCCAGTTATAGGGGGAGATTAAGGCAATAAAGTCCAAAAAATAAAAAAGTCTAATTATTATTAGCAGCTAGGCATTTATCATTATTATCCCAGTTGTTATTATTATTATTATCCCAGTAATAATACACTTTTAATATAGACTTTTGGAATAACAGGTAATAGACTTTTGGATAACAGACTTTTGGAAGCCTTGTCACTGAAACCTGGAGGCCCAGAGCCTCACCGTGGTGTCACATCTCAGCCTGTCTGGCCAGCCAGCGTGACTCTTCCCCTCGGGCCTGGCTCGAGCCACACCATTCCCCACCCACACGCCCTGCTTTTGCCTGCTTGCGGGCTTTGTCCCAGCTGCCTCCTCTCCCTGACCTGCGCTCTCTCCCCCCACCCAGCCAGGGGCTGCCTGGCCTTCGGGATTCTTGCTCGGGTGCTTCTACACGCGCTGCCTCTCTTAATCCTCCCCAGCAGCCTTGGAGGTGGACACTGTTGTACCCATTTTACAGATAGGCAAATATGTGTGCCTGTCTGTGCATAAATTGTACGCACTTTACAGACCCACAGAGCAAACAAGCACAGAGGGAGGTTAAGAATTTGCCTGTGATCACACCACCTGTACATGGAGCAGTTCCAAAGCCCTGATTTGCGCTTTGACTCGCGCTTTGTCTGCCCGACACCTGTCATTAAGCTCTACTATACACCCTCAAGGGAAGAAACGTGAGGAAGCTTTGCTAAACATGTTTTCCTGTCTTTCCTCTCTGGGTCCAGGTGGAAGTGAAGCCATACGTGCTGGACGATCAGATGTGTGATGAGTGCCAGGGCACGCGCTGTGGTGGGAAGTTTGCCCCGTTCTTCTGTGCCAACGTCACGTGTCTGCAGTATTACTGTGAATACTGCTGGGCGAGCATACATTCCCGCGCCGGGCGGGAGTTCCACAAACCGCTGGTGAAGGAGGGAGGCGACCGCCCTCGGCACGTCCCGTTCCGCTGGAGCTGAGCCCAGGGCAGACCCAGCCACAAGTACTGGAGTAGATAACAAGGAGGGAAAAAGAGAGGGCACTGCCTCAGGGCTTACAGTGTTCTGGAAATCTGTGCATTCGTTCTCGATTTTTAAAGAAGAAATGGGTCTTTTTATTATTACTATTATTTACAGTCATATTACTGAACTCAGTGTCCAGTATAATGCAACATTGCAGAGTGTGTAACGGTACTGATTTGCACTTTGATTCACACCTTTGTCTGCTTGGTACCTTAATTTCTTACACCTGATTTGTCACTCGTGGACTGCCATTCTCATCAGCGGCCATCAGGTTGATGTCTGTGATTCTTTTTGTTTGTTGTTGTTGTTGTGTTGTTGTTGTTGTTGTTGTTGTTGTTGTTCCGACTGTTTTTGAACTGGAGCATGCACTTATTTTCAGAAACTTAGAGAGTTGCCCCTAGGAGAAGACTTACCAAAGGTAATACTCGTGAGTAGGTGGCCGATGTAGCAAAAACTTCACAACAGTTCAGCAATCATTAGTTGGGCTCATTTAGAGTAAGGGTAACCCTTAATGAAAATAGGCCTTTAGTTTTCTATTTTGACATGTAAGGATACCTCATAAGCTGAATCTTTATTTTCCCTTCATGTTTGATTTTTGTTTTGCTGAGGATTTGGGTTAGATCTTTTAGTATTATGTAAATTTATGCTGCAATAGCTTTTGCTGCTATTAAGATGGTATTATTAATACCATAATACTCTCTTCAGGCTAAGGTATCAATTTAAAGAAACCCAACAACACACGTTTGTGATTTAGGGATAGAATCAGCTGCCGAAAGGAGATCAGAATAGACTACAGAACGCTTCAATGGAAGGTCACTATTTCTGACTGCATGTTTACTTAATCAGGTTGCTGCATGCAATAAATTTTATATCCAATGTCTAGTATAAAACCTTCCCACGATGCACAAATTAAGAATCTATATAAGCTATAAAATACTGATTTTTTTTAAAAGAGTTTTTTTCACTCAAAGAATTGGTAATTGACTGGAGGAAGGCATGCCTCAATAAATGGAATGCTTCTGAAATTAGGAAGAGCCCCTAACAGAATGACCTATATTACAACCAATATAAAACCTAGGTGTAGGATATTCTTAAAGCAAATTTGTGGATGGTAGATGAAGTACTTTGCGGTGCTCTGTTATATATTGTGCAATTTATTTTATATAGTAAAGTGATTATGTCTAACTGTGATCAAACTTAACTGTTTAAAGCCTCTGTGTCAGACGTTAACGAACTTGACAGTTCATAACTGGTATATTATTAACTAACACATGAGCTCTTAGCTACAATCTCCTAGTGCTTGCACCATTTTACATAGCTTCAGACCTTGTCCAGAAAACCAAAGAGCTCATCTTAGCTTACAAACACTAGGAATATATACAGTATATAGAGATAAGTTGTCAGATTGACAAACTAGGCACATTTTAAGAAAGTCTCGTGGCGGTGATGCTAAAGAAATGTCTATCCAAAACAAGATGGCCTGGGCAGGGCTGGTTGTCTGGGTGAGAAATTTAACTACTTAATTCCCTGGATTTATCCTGTAAAGCTTGAATAGAACTAAGACCTGCTAGAACTACCATGGACATTTTTTTAGCATTCACTCTTGGGCTGCAGATAGTAATATATAAACACACACAATGATTGTGAGACTATGTAAATCTTTTTTTTTTTTTTAATCTTCTTCCTATGTTTTGGAATTCTGGGGACAATCTGACTGGATATGACACTGCAGAATAGATTTAAGTCGCTGTGTTTTATGTGCTGTGATGTCCTTGTCCTGTCTCTTAAGTTAATAAGACTGCTTGTTTTTGTTTTGTTTTGTTTCGTTTCTCCAGTGTTTAGTTGCAATTACCAGCTCTCAGACTATAGTTTTGTTTTGTTTTTTTTTCAAAAAGGAAAAAACAACATAGTTTTTTACTGGATTAGAAATGCTTATTAGAATCCCCCCCCCCCTTGAGGTTACCTCTGGGCTTTTTGGTAATAATTGCTTTTTTCCAGCCCAGCTGTGGTTTTCTGTTTGTTTTTTTTTTCTATGTTTGTGGTTTTTTTCATCTGTACAAGAAATTTTGTTATGCACTACTACTTTTTGTATTCTAGACAGTTTTCAAAAGTTGGCTGAAGATTTTTTTGTTTGTTTGTTTTTAAGGAAAAAGGCATGCTTTCTGACTGACATGATCTTTTGCAATACCTCAATTTTGAAATATAGGAAAGAAAATGATATTTTCTAAGTAAGTTTATTCAGAAAAATATATATTAATTTAATTCTGCAAGAAAAAATGATTTAACAGATGGGTAACTTTATTTTTTTCATGCTTATTTGTGTTTTTTGAAAATGAAGAAGTTAGAGCTTTATAACTATAATATTAAAGATCATATCTAACCTACAGAAATCTACCTAATTATGTGAAAGAAGCAAAACTTTTTGAAGAAGCACCCCTCTTTCATGTACTAAAACAACACTGAGATTTAAAAAAAAAAAAAAGCTGGAAGCTTGTACAGCGGGAAGCTGATGTGGAGGTGAAAACCATGGTCACGAAGAATAGGTTACAAAGAATAAAGAATAAACTCCCTTTGGTGCTGAAAGTTGTGGATAGATGGTGGAAACTACTTTCCCTTCATTTGTATATTTATAATCAAGCGTTGATTGTGCACGACTGACCAGGATTGTGAAAGAGTTCTTCTGTTTGTATTTTTTTAAAGAGAACTTTTTTAGTTTATTAAATTATAACATGTTCCCTTTTGTTTTGTAAATAAATGTGCCCCCAAGTTGTTAATGTTATATTAAAAGAGAGGGTCCTTCAAAAAAAAAAATTATTTTTTAAAACACAAGAGGTGTTCTGACCTGCAACTTGACTGGGAAGCCCCTGGGTATCACAGGTCCTGTTGTGGCCTTTCCTTGATGTGACACTTGAACTAGTCGATTTTTTGAAGGCGAAAACCTAACCTCGACTATTTGTTGTTATGTGCAATACTGTTTGTACTGTTTGTATAAAAAATAGAAAAAAAAAAGAAAAGAAAAAAGGCATAAATCTTTATTGCAGATTTATTTTCATTGCAAACTTTAGACATTGTGATTCACTGAAATCATTTTTCTACTGTCAAATATGTACCTTTTCTTCATGCTGGTATTTTTTCAATAGTAATGTAGCCTTTGTACTGAGACAAATTTTCATTGTTATTTTTAGAAAGATTTTTTGCTAAGAAAAAAATTAAACATATTTACATATTTTTCATTTTATTTCGTATTTTCTTTAAGGAGTGCTTTCTCAATCATTAATAGAGTTGTTTCTGGGAGGGACTTTCATATCTGGTCAATGTCATAATATTATTTTGTATTTTTACTTGGAATAAATTAATTTTATGATGCTAATTCTTTAAAAGTTTATTTTTTTCATTTTCAGTTATTTTTGAAGCTAAAACCTTTGTAATATTGTTACTAAAGTGTCTAGTTTTTTGAAATGCAAAGCTTTATGTATTAACTTGCTGATGTGGTTTACAATAGTGTGACAACGATGAACATGGTTGGTTATGTAAAGTGATTGGAAAATGTAATGGATAATTGGGTAATAAAATGACAGAATGAGCAGAACATGTGAGATTTTGACAAGCCTTTTCCTTTATTACAGTGGTTTAGTGTAAGACTAGGGATGTCACAGTACAGTTCTCTAGGGATGTCACAGTGGATTTATACAACACCAGGTGCAGCCAAATTTGGGGCCCTGATAATGGAGTCATCCCCACCGAAATACCACCGGCTAGGTCAACAGAATGATTCATTGTTTTTCCCCCTCTAACTTGTCATTACGTGCGTGTGTGCGTGCGAGAGAGAGAGAATCTGCCACCAACCGCTGTCCATGTGTGAGACGGTGTCTTTCGCCCAGGCCACATCTTCCCCAAGCATTTACAGTGGTGACGGCCGAGAGCAGAAGGACGCTGCCGGGGGGGACGCCACCTTCTGTGTATAGTTACTTGGATTGCAGCGTCCCTACTGCCTTCGCTCCCGTCCGCCATGGGTGGCGGGCTGAGAAAGCACGCTTGGACATCACCACTGTATATGGACAGTCTCAGACATCGTCTTCCTCCACCCCCATTACGGTGCCCCTTGTTTGTCCCTCCTTGTGGCAACACCTGGCCATTCCAAGCATGATCTGTCCGCCCTCCTGCTTCTTTTCCAACACCCACCTCACCTTGAAGCTGTGCTGTTAGGGCAGCGCGTCCCTGTAATGGCACCGAAAATGAAAATAAAGTACCTAGGACTGCAGAACTGGTGTTGCGTAAACAGAACATTCAATGACTTGCTCTAGATGGATGGTGTGTTTCTCCTCGTCCTTGATGGCCCCCTTCCAGCTCCCTGGTCGCGGAGGCAAGGTTATCAATAGCGTGGAGAAACGTGTCCAGAGTTGGCTCTTGGGTATGCTCTATGTATTCAGTTTTGTAAATAATATATAGATTAGATCAAGTCGTGATGTAAAATTTTAACTCAAATTGGGTACTACTGGTTGGAATTTTACATTAACTACAAATAAGTGATTAGGAACAGAAGAAAAGAAATTGGAAAATTCTTGCTTAGTGGTATAAAGATTATGCTTAGATTTCTGCCTATTTCTTGTGTTTTATAGCTTGTTAGTGAGGCATGGGCTAATGCAGAGTGTACTGCATTTATGCAATTAGCAAGTAACTGCTAGTTTTCATTTTATCTATTATATTAGCAACAAAATGGCATTTAACTGGGTAAAGCTCCTACCTAAATATTTGAGTATTGTGACATCTCTACTTGCAAGGTTTGAGTGAAAGATTAGTCACAGATTAGTGAAAAAAAAAAAGTATCTTTTTGTTAAAACTGGCTTATTTGTATGGATTGTTGCTTTTTCACCAGTTTGTATGGTATGTCAGCTAACATTTTCTGTTTTTTTTTTAATAATAACCAAACTTCTCTATCTCAGCTGCAATAGTGTTCCATTTTACCACAGAGTATTTTATAATTAACGCTGTTGACTTTATACCCCAAAATGGATCAAGAAGTGGATATGGGATTTGGGGATGTTTAAATTTGTATGACGCAAGTTAATGGCAACAAGTAGAAAACTCGGGTGCTAATACAGGAAAACTTCTCCTTCTTTTCTGGATATAGTTCTGTTGGGGTATAAAGTATTAGGTATTTGTATTTTTGCTGTCAAAATAATGGACATAACTTTTAGAGTGTTCACAGCTAAGATCTCTGTATTTGTTTTTCAACTAACAACTAATTTTAAATGTATTGTATCTTTTATTACCTGTTCTCTTAGATTGTTTTTGCTAGTAACCCTGACTCAGCTTCCGCCTCTGGGGCTTGGACTAATATTGCTTGTATGGAACTGCAGTACTGTGACTACCCATGGAGCTCAATGCAGCTATTGCTTACAACTGCTTAAACTTTGTAGTTTGGACTTCCTTTTTTTCTGTAATAACAACTTATTAAATATAGTTGTATGAAGTACTGACACTTGTCATCCTTTGCATTTGCTAAGGAATAGCTCGGAGAATACGGATTGCATCTAGGAACATTTGCACGTTCAGATTTGCTTGATACCGCCTTTTGGGGGGTGAGGGGGACACATGATGGCAGATTAAATACAACAAAATTCACCTTTTCTCTGACACCACCTTTTTTTTTTTTTAAAGCACAGGTATAGGGACACCTGGGTGGCTCAGCTGATTAACTGTCTGCCTTCAGCTGGGGTCCTGATCTCAGGGTCCTGTGATCAAGTCCGGCATGGGGCTCCCTACTCAGCGGGGAGTCTGCCTCTCCCTCTCCTCTCTCTTGCTATCTTTGTCTCTGCTCTTAAATACATAAAAACTCTAAAAACAGAGCAGCACAGGTATACTTGAAAAAGGAAGGCATTTCTTGACACAATGCACGTGTATTCAGTGCAAGGTTTTTAGGGGGGCAGTTAGGTTTTTATGCAGCACTTGAAACCAATTTTCCAAATCAAAACCAAGAAAGCCAATGAAAATGTAAGTATGCCCCTTTCGTTTTCCTTTTTACCCTAGACGCTCTCTGATCATTTCAGAAAATGGGTCTTAAAAATCCCATATGGACTTTGGACGCGCTAGATGCTCTCTCGTGGGCACTTGAGTTTAATCCTTTTAGAAAATGGATCACAGGTCGCTGCACGAAAGAATCCCATGGAGAGCTTTTACGAACTGCAGGTGCGGGCGGCCCACGCCCGAGATTGGTTTCACGGGTTTGGGGAGGGTCTGCGCGGGTGTTTTTAAGCTCCTGGGCCGCCCACCAAGTCCCAGGGCCGTGCGTGGGCGCCAGGGGCTGGCGGGGCCCCGCGGCCGCACAGCGCTCGGTCCCTCGGGGAGCCCAGGCGCGACCCGCCCGCCGCCCCACCCTCGCGGGGGCAGACACAGTGGTACAGGGTGCTCGGCTCCGGGAGGGGATGGGGGCGTCTGGGGGCGCCCGCAGGCTCCCTGGGGCCCCGCTCTGGCCGCGGCCTGGGGCGCCGGGTTGCGCACACCCTCCGTCGTCGCGGGCTCCCGCAGGCCTGCTGCCACCCCCGAGCTTCGGCCCCGCACCCCGAGCTGCAGCTGGTGCCCGGATCCGGGACCCACGGCCGCCCCGCCCCCGAGGAGGCCCCCGTTCGCCCCTCGCCCAGCCCGGCAGGTAAGCTGACCCCGGCGGGAGCGCCGCGCCCCCTGCGTCCGGAGGGGCGGCTCGGGTGGCCCGGCTCCGCCTGCGCGGCCGGCAGGGCGCCCCAGAGCCCGGCGCCGACGCGAGAGGCCGAGCGGCGTGTGACGTTTGGAGCTCTGGACCCCCCCGTGCAGCCCCCTCCAAATTGCACGGAGGAATGTTCAGATTCAAGTTCCTTTTACTTCGGCTTTATCTAAAAATCGTTCTACGATAAGCCCCAAATGGAATCCTACTTTCAGAATGCTGGGCTGACTTGGACCCCCCCATTTGTCCGTGGCAAAAAGCGTTGTGCTGTCCTAATTCTTGGCGTGGAGGGGGCGTGGGGAGTGATCGGCGCCTCTGGGAGCAGGAGCCTGCCCCCTCCAGGGGCAGAGATCGGGAAGCCCGGCCTGGTGCGCGTCGCGGTCTGCGGACGCCCCAAGCAGCCCCCTTGCTCCACTGGGACCCCGCGGAGCAGGTGTGCGGGACAGGGGACAGGTCTGACAGGGAGGCTCCTCGCCCGCAAACGCGGACCAACACTCGGCTTTGAAATGGGGCTCGGGAGCCTTCTCACCAGACCCTCGTCACAGACGTGGGTCCCTCCCGCCCTCTCAACATCCTAGTTTAACTGGACCGGCTGTGCGCAACCGGCTCGTGCGCCGGGCGGTGGGGGAGGGCGCCCGGCTGGTGGGTCCCACTGCTGTCCACGGCTCTGCGGAGAAGAAAACCCTTTCCTCGACCCTTGTAGGCGCAGTGATGAGGAGCCTTCGAATTAACGGGCAAAAGGCAGATTAGGAGGAGGGGAGGCAGAGCTCAGTCTCCTGCGTGTGGATGAGAATATTCTTGCATCAGATAATTCCTGTGCGTGAGTTCAGGGTGGGGTGTAGTACCTAACCTCACGGGAGAAAGCGAGGCAGGGGAACAGGGCTTCAGATGGTTTCTTTAGGAGAGTCAGTGGGTTTTCAGGAGAAGTGAGCAGGTTGGTGATGGAGTCGGCTTAGGCGGGTGCGAGCGCGCTCCCGGTCTTCCTCCTGGCGGGTGAGGGCCTCTGGGGAGAAGCCGGTGCCCGCAGCCTTCCTTGCTCCGGGAGTTTCCGCCTTCAGTCGCAGAAGGGAAGCTCCGACAAGCTCCTTCGGCATCTCCTGAATCTCCAATGCCTTCAGTCTGAAATCCTCTTCCCATCAACTCTGGGGCCCCCGAGTTGATGGAATGAAGCTCTCACTAGCACCGATAACTGAAAGTTGGCCTTTATCCGTGCCGCGATCTGGTGTTACATGGTCTGCCTTTGGGCTTTGTTGGGGTTCCCGAAAGAAGACTTGGCTTGTGCCCGCGGGCGCACCCACTCACCTCAGCATTTCCTTCTGGCCCCGCAAGGGGCAGCCCAAGGCTTGTCATTTTCTTCGTCATTACTGGTCAAGACTTTGGTTTAGTTGGTGCGAACTGTAATTTCACTTATATGTGGAACCTAAAAAACGGAGCAAAACAACACCCAGACTCCCAGATAGGGAGGACCGATTGGTGGTTACTGGACGGAAGGGGGGGGGCACGAAATGGCTGAAGGGGATTAAAAAGGACAAACTTGCAGCTATGAAATAAGTTGTGAGGAAGTCACGTACAGCCCGGGGAATGTAGTCAGGAATATTGCCTTGACTTCGTAAGGGGACCGAGGGTAAAGAGACTCACTGTGGTGACCCTGTGACAACACAGAGAAAACGTTGAATGGCTACGTTGCACACCTGAAACCAGTACAGTATGTCACTTATACCTCAATAATAAGATGGCTTGAGCTGAATTGTTAAGTAATATATAAGTATATTGGAAAGCTTCCAGCTTGTCACTTTCAGTGCCCCCAAAACCCCCAAGACTTGGTGAGTGGAGGACAAGCTCTCGGGATTTGGTGCATGTGTGAGAAGCTGTCTTGGGTGTGTGGCGTCCCCTTTCAAAGACGGGGCCCCGTCGCTCAGTTTCATGACTCATCCTTAAAACCAAAACACAATGGGGGCACCTGGGGGTATAGTCCATTAAGGGCCTGACTCTTGGTTTCAGCTCAGGTTGTGATGTCAGGGTTAGGAGATGGAGCCCTGAGTCAGGATCCTTGCTCAGCAGGGAGTCTGTTTAAGATGCTCTCTCCCGGGACGCCTGGGTGGCTCAGTTGGTTAAGCAGCTGCCTTCGGCTCAGGTCATGATCCCGGCATCATGGGATGGAGTCCCACATCGGGCTTCTTGCTCTGCAGGGAGCCTGCTTCTCCCTCTGCCTCTGCCTGTGCTCGCTCTCCCTCGCTCTCTCTCTCCCTCTGACAAATAAAATCTTTAAAAAAAAAAAAAAAAGATGCTCTCTCCCTCTCCCTCTGCCCTTCCCCCACCTCTAAAAAAAAGTCTTTAAAAAACAAAACACAGGGGCATGTGGGTGGCTCAGTGGGCTTAGCTTCTGCCTTCGGCTCAGGTCATGGTCTCAGGGTCCTGGGATCGAGCCCCGCATCGGGCTCTCTGCTCAGCAGAAAGCCTGCTTCCCCCTTCCCCTCTGCCTGCCTCTCTGCCTACTTGTGATCTCTCTCTGTCAAATAAATTAAAAAATTTAAAAACTTAAAACAAAAAAAAAAAAACGTAATTCCAGTCCATACCCGTAAGGATAAATAAAAATGAAAATACCAAGTGTTAGGAAGGCTCTAGATAAATCCTGGTAGAAATGGATAGTGGCACAACCATTCCAGAAACCTGTTTCACAAGGGCTCAATGTGTAAATATCCTATGATTCGGGTTTTTTCATTGATACGCCCAACGGAACTTTGTGGCATGTTCCCAGATACATGTACAAAAATGAACATAGCATTACTCAGCCCCAGACTGGAAGCTGTCCACATGTCCTGCAACATTAGAATGGAAATTATAGTAGATCCACAAATGGAATCCTGTATGACAGTGGGAGAAGGAAGACCCACAAGTTTGTCTATTACAGAAGGATCTCACAAATTTAACCTTGATCCAAATAAGCCAGACAAAAAGAGGTACGTAACACAGGACTCCATCCGTATAAATGGGTGCAGGAGTTACTGAAAGGGGGCATGACGGTGACTTTTGGGGCGCTGTTGACTTTCTTGATCTGGGTGTTGAATATATGGGTGTGTTTAGTTTGTGAGAATTCGCGGAGCAATTGTTGCAAGCTGTTGCAATTGTTGCAATATGTTGCAAGCTGTGCACTTTTCTGTTCAATGGAATGTTTTTAAAAAATGGCTCTCTGGGGCACCTGGGAGGTTGGTTAAGTGTCTGCCTTCGGCTCAGGTCATGATCCCAGAGTCCTGGGATTGAGCCGCGCATCAGGCTCCCTGCTCAGCAGAGAGCCTGCTTCTCCCTCTCCTGCTGTTCTGCCTGCTTGTCTCTTATTCTCTGTCAAATAAATAAGTAAATAAAATCTTAAAAAAGGCTCTGTGAAAGGTGAAAGCTGATGTGTGGACAACATGGAATTCTTTGTAGGCAACCTCCCTATAATCCATTTTGATACTCCTGAATAACTAGCTGTGATTTCCACTGGCCATTTCTACCAGCTGCCCCTCCGGACTAGCCTGCTTTCCCAATCCCCCAAATCTCAATTTCCCTGCTCCCAGTCTCCCCCTTCTCCTCTCCAGGCTCTTTTCTGCCCTTCCTTAAACCTACCAACATCTGGGAGAGTTTGATTTGATTCAGTCAATTTGTGGGGAGAGGCAGAGAAGTATAAAACAAACCCCCATCCATGAATCTCTGTACTTGATGGTTGAGCATGAAACATTGAAAGCCAGTCACTTTCACAGGGCATGTGTTAGCTGCCTTGTAAAAAGCCTTGTATATGGGGCGCCTGGGTGGCTCAGTGGGTTAAAAAGCCTTGTTTAACCTCCAAGACCTATTGGCTGGCCCTACTTCCAAATAGTCAATTTTGTTTCCAGTTTGATTTTTTTTTTAACCTTCAAACTTTATTTTGAAATACTTGTAGCTTCAGATACAAGTTCTGAGGTAGAGTGAAGAAATGGCAGACCCCATGTATTTTTTGCCCAGTTCCCCCCCTAATGTCTTGCAAAACTACATTAAATATCACAGCCAGAATCTTGACATTGCGGCAAAGAACATTTCCAATCACCGCAAGGAATAACACTCATGTGGCACCCACTTTTCCCACTCCCCCTTAATCCCTGGCAATGACTAACCTGTTCTCTAGCTCTATGGCTGTGTTTCAGGAACAGTGTGTAAATGGAAACATACAATACATAACCTGGTTGGCTTTTTTCAATCAGCAGAATTCTCTACAGATTCTTCTCGGTTGTTGTATGTATCAATAGTTGGTTCCTTTTGATTGCCAAGTACTATTCCATGGTATGGATGTACCATAACTTGCCTAACCATTTACTTGTTGAAGAACATCTGGATTGTCTCTAGCTTTGGGGGCTATTACAAATGAAGCTGTTGCTAACACTCGTGTACAGGTTTTTATGTGAACACGTGTTCAGCTTCTCTGGGATAATCCAGGAGTACAATTGCAAGGTAATATGGCAGTTTTGTGTTTAGTGTTTTTTTTCTAATTTATTTTGATTTGTTTTTTTAAAGGAAGGATCTTTCATATCCTTTTTTAAGATTGTATTTATTTGATAGAGAGCATTAGGGGAGAGGCAGAGGGAGAAGCCTTCTCCCCACCCAGGTGCCCCTACACCTACTGTTTAGATGTATCCCTAAGCACTGAGCAGGGAGCCTGATGTGGGGCTTGATCCCAGGACCCCAAGATCATGACCCAAGACAAAGGCAGATGCTTAACCGACTGAGCCACCCAGGCACCCCTCGTGTTTAGTTTTTAAGGAAACTACCAAATTGTTTTCTAGAGTGGATGTACTTTTTTACATATCGACCAACATGTGTAAGTGATCCAGTCTGCATCTTCTCCTGCATTTGGTTTTATCACTACTTTTTAGTTGAGCCATTCTGTTAGGTGTGCAGGAAAACCACTGTGGCTTTAATTTGCATTTCCCTAGTGGTTAATAATGTTGAACATCTGTCTCTTCGTGTGCACATGCCTATTTGTCATCTCCATATCCTCTTCAGTAAATCTTTTTGCTCATTTTCTCATTAGACTTTTTATCACATGCCTGTAGTTTTAAAAGATTTATTTAAAAAAAGATTTATTTTAGAGAGAGAGAAGTACGTGTGTGCGCACACATGCACATGGGGGCAAACAATCCCACACTGACTCTGCTAAGCATGTAGCCCAACAAGGGGCTCAGTCGTACAACCCTGAGATCATGACCTGAGCTGAAGGCAGACACCCAACCGACTGAGCCACCCAGGTGCCCCTATACCTACTGTTTAGATGTATCCCTAAGCACTTCATTTTGGGGGTGCTGATGCTTGTATGTACAACCTTGCTATAATCATCACCAGGATAGTTGTTTTTGTCTGAGTCTTTTGGAGTGTCTACAGACAACCCCGTGTCATCTGCCAATAAAGACAGTTCATCTTCCTTCCTAATCCATGGGTCTTTATATGCTTTTATTACTGTGTTAGCTCGACTTCCAGTATAACACTGAATAGGAAAGAGTGGTGAGAGGCGAGATATCCTTGCCTTGTTTCCAGTTTTAGGGGAAAAACATCTAGTTCATTAGTGTTAAGTATGATGTTAGCTGTAGGTTTTTTTTTTTTTTTTAAGATTTTATTTATTTGTCAGAGAGAGAGAGAGAGTGAGCACAGGCAGACAGAGAGGCAGGCAGAGGGAGAAGCAGGCTCCCTGCGGAGGAAGGAGCCCGATGTGGGACTCGATCCCAGGACGCTGGGATCATGACCTGAGCCGAAGGCAGCCACTTAACCAACTGAGCCACCCAGGCGTCCCAGCTGTAGGTTTTCATTTTTCTTTATCAAGTTGATAAACTATTCCTAGTTTGCTAGTTTTTATAATGAATGGGTGTTGGGATTTGTCAGATGTTTTTGTACATCTTTTTTTTAAAATATTTTATTTATTTATCTGACAGAGATCACAAGTAGGCAGAGAGGCAGGCACAGAGAGAGGGAAGCAGGCTCCCTGCTGAGCAGAGAGCCTGATGCAGGGCTCGATCCCAGGACCCTGAGATCATGACCTGAGCTGAAGGCAGAGACTTAACCCACTGAGCCACCCAGGTGCCCCTGTTTTTGTACATCTGTTAGTCATATGATTTTTCTTCTTTAGCTTATTGATGTAATGGATTATATTAATTGATTTTTGAATGCCGAGTCAGCCTTTTATGCCTGCAATAAATCCCACTTGGTCATAGTGTTTAATTATATATACATACACACACACAGACACACACACAATTTGCTAATATTTTGAGGATTTTTGCATCTGTGTTCATGAGAGAGATCTGTAGTTTTCCTTTCTTGTAATATCTTTTTTAAAGATTTTATTAGAGAGAGAGATGGGGTGGGGGTGGGGAAGGAGCAGAGAGAAAGGAATAAGCAGACTCTAGGCTGAGCCCCATGAGAGCCTTTATCTTGGGGCTTGATCTCATGACCCTGAGATCATGATCTGAGCCAAAATCAAGAGTTGGAGGCTTAACTGAGCCACCCAGGTGCCCCTCCTTTCTTGTAATATCTTCATCTGGTCTGCTATGAGCATAATGCTCTCCTTATAGAATGAGTTGGGATGTATTCATTCTGCTTTTATTTTCTAAAAGACATTGTAGGGGCGCCTGGGTGGCTCAGTGGGTTAAAGCCTCTGCCTTCTGCTCAGGTCATGATCCCAGGGTCCTGGGATTGAGACCCACATCGGGCTCTCAGCTCTGCAGAGAGCCTGCTTCCTCCTCTCTCTCTGCCTGCCTCCCTGCCTACTTGTGATCTCTCTCTCTCTCTGTCAAATAAATAAATAAAATCTTAAAAGACATTGTAGAGAATCAGTATTATTTTTTCCTTCAGTGCTTGGTAGAATTCATGAGCGAAACCATCTGGGTCTGGTGCTTTCTATTTTGTAAAGTTATTAATGATTGATTTAATTTCTTTAATATATATGTGGCTATTCAGAGTATATATTTCCCTTGTGTGAGTTTTTTGGATAATACTTTTCAAAGAATTGGTCTGTTTAATGTAAATTTTCAAATCCTTGGGAAAGAGTTGTACACAATCCTTTATTATCCTTTTAATGTCCATGGGCTCACTAGTGGTGGCCTCTACTGTTTTTCCTTCAGTTCTAAGAGTATAAATGTTTTTCTGGTTTTTTCTTTTCTAGCTAGTCAAAGGTTTAACAACTTTATTTTATTTTATTTTTAAAAGATTTTTATTTATTTATTTGACAGAGATGACAAGTAGGCAGAGAGGCAGGCAGAAAGAAAGGAGGAAGCAGGCTCCCCGCGGAGCAGAGAGCCCGATGCGGGGCTCAATCCCAGGACCCTGAGCCGAAGGCAGAGGCTTTAACCCACTGAGCCACCCAGGCGCCCCAACAATTTTATTGATCTTTTCAAATACCAACATTTTTGGTTTCATTGATTTTTTTTTTTCCTCTATCACTTTCCTGTTTTCAGTGTCACTGATTTTTTTTTTTCAAAGATTTTATTTATTTATTTTACAGACAAAGATCACAAGTAGGCAGAGAGGCAGGCAGAGAGAGAGGAGGAAGCAGGCTCCCTGCCAAGCAGAGAGCCCGATGCGGGGCTCGATCCCAGGACCCTGGGACCATGACCTGAGCCGAAGGCCGAGGCTTTAACCCACTTTTACTTTTCTGCTTGCATTAGGTTTATATTATTCTTTCCTTTTTTAATATTACTTTTTTTTTCTATAGTTCACTGAAGTGGAAGCTTAGGTGTTGATTTGAAATCTTTTTTCATTTGTAATGTACACACTCAATGCTATACATTTCCCCTCTATGTGCTTTTCATTTTATCCCACAAACTGATAAAATAAAACTGATAAAACTTCACTTAATTCAAAATATTATTTTAATTTTTCTTGAGATTTCTTCTTTGACCGATGTTATTTTTTTTTAAGATTTTATTTATTTATTTGAGAGAGACAGAGTGAGACAGCATGAGAGGGGAGGTCAGAGGGAGAAGCAGACTCCCCATGGAGCTGGGAGCCTGATGTGGGACTCGATCCCAGGACTCCGGAATTGTGACCTGAGCCAAAGGCAGTTGCTTAACCAACTGAGCCACCCAGGCACCCTGACTGATGTTATTTAAAATTGTGTTCTGGGATGCCTGGGTGGCTCAGTTGGTTAAGCGGCTGCCTTCGGCTCAGGTCATGATCCTAGCGTCCTAGGATTGAGTCCCGCATGGGGCTCCTTGCTCGACAGGGAGCCTGCTTCTCTCTCTGCCTCTGCCTGCCTCTCTGTCTGCCTGTGCTCACTCTCTCTGACAAATAAATAAAATCTTTAAAAAAGTTTAGGGACACCTGGGTGGCTCAGTTGGTTAAACAGCTGCCTTCGGCTCAGGTCATGATCCCAGTGTCCTGGGATCGAGTCCCACATCGGGCTCCTTGCTTGACAGGGAGCCTGCTTCTCCCTCTGCCTCTGCCTGCCACTCTGCCTGCCTGTGCTCGAAATAAATAAAATCAAAAAATAAAAATTAAAAAAAAGCTTAAAAAAATTATGTTCTTTGGGGTGCCTTGCTGGCTCAGTCAAGTACAGTATGTGACCCTGAATCTCAGGGTCATGAATTTGAGCCCCATTGGGTATAGAAATTAAACATCTCAGGGTACCTGGGTGGCTCAGTCAGTTGAGCATCTGACTCGATTTTGGCTCAGATCATGATCCCAGGCTTGTGGGATCCAGCCCCACATTAGGGTCTGTGCTGGGCATGTAGGTGCTTGGGATTCTCTTCCTCTGCCCCTCTCCCTCCTTCTCCATCAATCAATGTGTTGTTAATCTCCAAATATTTTGTGATTTTTCAGCATTTTTATGCATATTTAATTTCTATTTTAATCTGTGGTCTGAGAGCATACTTTGAATGATTTCTGTTCTTTTGAGTTTATTGAGGAGTGATTGATGGCCCAGATGTGGCCTGTCTTGGTCAGTGTTCCATGTCAGCTTGAGAATTATGTATATTCTGCTGTTGGGTATTGTTCTGTTCTTCTAATTTTTTTTTTTAATTTTATTTATTTGACAGAGACACAGCGAGAGAGGGAACTGAAGCAGGGGGAAGGCAGAGGGAGAAGCAGGCTTCCCACTGAGCAGGGAGCCCGATGTGGGGCTCAATCTCAGGACCCCGGGGTCATGACTGAGCCGAAGGCAGATGCCTAACAACTGAGCCACCCAGGCGCTCCTGTTCTGTTCTTCTATATCCTTTTTTTTTTTTTTTCTTTAAATATTTTATTTTTAAGTAATCTCTCCACCCAACATTGGAAAACCCAAGATCAAGAATCACAGGCTCTACTGACTGACCCAGCCAGATGCACCACCACTCTCTCCTTTTTGCCTGCTGGATCTGTCAACTACCACTAGAGATACCCTGATGCTCCAAGTATGAGAGTGGATTTGTCTCTTTCTCCTGTAGTTCCATCAGTTTTTGCCTCACATATTTGGATGCTGTGTTGTTAGGCACATACATCTTAGGAACTGTTATGTCTTCTTGGAGAATTGATCCTTTTATCATTATGTAATGCCCCTTTTTATCTCTGATAATTTTCCTTGTTGTGAAATCTGCTTTGTCTAAAATTAATATAACTATGCAGCTTTCTTTTGTTGTTGTTGACAGTGGTGATTCTGGTGAGTGGCTTTGGAGTAGAGAAGTTTTGTGTTTTAAGATTTATTCATTTGTCAGAGAGCACAAGTAGTGAGTGGTGAGGAGAGGCAGAGGGAGAGGGAGAAGCTGAGCAGGGAGCTTGCTGCGGGGCTGGATCCCAGGATCCTGAGATCATGACTGGAGCTAAAAGCAGACGCTTAACCATGTGAGCCACTCAGGTACCCTAGAAACTTCATTTTTTAATCTTTGAAAAAAATTTTTACAATCATGTCAGTTGAAAGATGCTCCTTACTCCATGTCAAGAACCCAAGTCTCCAGGTCTTATACCATCTAAACCTGAGAGTGAATTCCAAATTTGGTCCTCATTCAGCCCAGGAGTCCTGTTTCCCTGTCCCCTCCTCCCTCAGGCCCAGGAGTCCAGCCTTCCCACCCCTGCATCCAGGCTCCAGTCCCACCTCTCACTACCCTGCAGCTTTCTTTTGATTTATGCTAGCATGGTATATCTTCATCTCTTACTTTTAAAAAAATATTATTTTAGAGAAAAAGAGTGCAAGTGGGGGGAGGGGCAGAGGGAGAGACTCTTCAAACAGACTACCCCTTGAGCGTGGAGCGCCAACGTGGGGATCTCATGACCCATGAGATCATGACCTGAACTGAAACCAAGAGTTGGACGCTCAACCAACTGAACCACGCAGACATCTCTTCATCTTTTTACTTTAAAAATTTTTGAATTTTGAATTGTTAAAGCCACATAACACAAAATTTACTATCTTAACCATTTCTAAATATACAGTTCAATAGTGTTAAGTATGTTTATTGTTGTACAATGCATCTTCAGAACTTCTTTAATCCTGCAAAACTGACACTCTATACCCATTAAAAAACAACTTCCAACTTCCTCCTCCTCAGGCCCTGGCAACTATCAGTCTTTTTGTTTCTATGAATTTACTTACTCTAACTACTCTAGATACTTTATTTAAATGGAATCATAAAGTGTATTTGTCTTTTTATGACTAGCTTATTTCAGTTAGCATAATATCCTCAAAGGTTCATCCATGTTGTAACCTATGTCAGAATTTTCTTCCCTTTTAAAGGTAATATTTCTTTGTTGGTCTGTACCACATTTTATTTATCCATTCATCCATTGATGCACTTTGATTGCTTCTACCTCTTGGGTATTGTGAATAATGCTGCTATGAAAATGGGTGTGGCAAATATCTCTTCAAGACCCTGCTTTCAATTCTATTGGATACTTAGAAGTAGAACTGCTGGGTCATATAGCAATTACATTTCCAGTTTTTGAGGGAGCACCATACTGTTTTCCATAGTGGTGGCACCATTTTACTTCCCACCAGCAGTGCACAAGGGTTCCAATTTCTTCATATTCTTCCCAATCCTTGTTTATTTATTTTTTTAAAGATCTTATTTATTTGAGAGCGCACAGGCAGAGGAAGGGGCTCTATCCCAGGACCCTGGGATCATGACCTGGGTCAAAGGCACACACTTCAACTGAACCACCAAGGTGCCCCTGGTTTTTTTTTTTTAATAGTAGCCATCCTAGTTAGTATGAAGTGATTCCATCCCTTGATGTTTAATCTGTCTTTATATGTCTGTATATTATATGTCCAAATATTATATTGTAGGTAACATGTAGTTGGGTCTTATTTTTTTTTTTTAAGATTTTTTATTTATTTATTTGACAGACAGAGATCACAGAGAAGCAGGCAGAGAGAGGAGGAAGCAGACCCTCCGCCGAGCAGAGAGCCCGATGTGGGGCTCGATCCCAGGACCCTGGGATCATGACCTGAGCCGAAGGCAGAGGCTTTAATCCACTGAGCCACCCAGGTGCCCCTGGGTCTTATTTTTTGAATCTACTCTCTGTCTCTGCCTTGGTATATTTAGGCCATTTACACTTAAAGTGATTATTGATATAGATGGATTAAAATCTGTCATATTATAGCTGTTTTTTACTCATTGTTCTCACCTTTTGTTTCTTCTAATAACTCTCCAGTTTTTTCTGCCTTCTCTGGATTCTTTTGAGCACATTATAAGATTCTCTCATAGAAATGCCAATTTTACTTATTTTTCAAAATTTGCTGGTGGCCCTAGGGTATGCAGTTTACACTGGCACTACTCTAAGTGCACTTTCAAATAACACTATACTGTGCTTCATGGGTAGTGCAGATACCTTATAGGACTGTATTTCTAGTTCCTTCCTCTATCCTTTATAACATGGCTGTCATTCATGTCACTTATATATAATCACCAAGTACATTGTTATTTTTTATTACTAAATTATAATTCCAATAGAATTAACATACAGTGTGTTATATGAATTTCAGGTGTAGTGATTCAACAATTCCATACATACTTAGTGGTCATGACAAGTGCCCTCCTTAATCCCTGTCACCTATTTCATCCATCCCTCCAACCACCTCCCTTCTGGTAATTATCAGTTTGTTCTCTCTAGTTAGAGTCTGTTTCTTGGTTTGTCTCTCTTTTTGTCCCCCCCTTTAGTTTTTTTTTTTTCCCTTAAATTCCATTTATGAGTGATATCATATGTTGTTTGTCTTTTTCTGACTTATTTCACTTAGCATTATAGTCTCTGGCTCCATTCAAGTCATTGCAAATGGCAAGATTTTTTTCTTTTATGGCTGAATAATATTCCATTATTTATATATACCACATCTTCTTTATCCGTTCATCTGTTGATGGACACCTGGGCTACTTCCACAGTTTGGCTGTTGTAAATAATGCCACAGTAAACATGGGGGAGCATATATCCCTTTGAACTGGTTTTTGTATTATTAGTATTATTTTGAACAGTTTTCTATTAGATCACTTAACCACAAAAAAATTAAAGGTGTTATTTTATCTTCATTTATTCCCTTTCATGTTTTCCCTTTATGTAGATCAGAGTTTCTGACTTGTACCATTTTCTTTCTCCCTGAAGAATTTCTCTCAACGCTTCAAGGTAGGTAGGTCTGCTGGTGACAAATTCCCTGTTTTTGCCTGAGAAAAGTCTTTCTTTTTTTTTTTTTTTTTTAAGATTTTGTCAGATCACAAGCAGGGGAGTGGCAGGCAGAGCAGGCTGAGAAGCAGGCTCCTTGCTGAGCAAGGAGCCTGATGCAGGAGTCAATCCCAGGACACTGGGATCCTGACCTGAGCCTATGGTGGATGCTTAAACCATTGAGCCACCCAGGTGTCCCTCTCCTTCATTTTAACTTATTTTTTAAGATTTTATTTATTTATTTGACAGACAGAGATCACAAGTAGGCAGAGAGGCAGGCAGAGGGAGAGAGAGAGGAAGGGAAGCAGGTTCCCTGCTGAGCAGAGAGCCCTATGTGGGGCTAGATCCCAGGACCCTGGGATCATGACCCAAGCCCAAGGCAGAGGCTTCAACCCATTGAGCCACCCAGGCCCCCTCTCGCCTTCATTTTTAAAGGATAATTTGCTCTACACATACTTGTAGGCTGGTGGGGTTGTTAGGGCCGATTTAATGTTAAAACCTGTTTAACTATTAGGGCCTGCTTAGAGTGATTCCATATTACCTCGGTAGCCATATTGTTGTTTACATCTATGGACTTCATTCTGGGAATAAACTCCCCAGCAGTTCTGAATGCCCCAGCAGTTCCTGGTATCGGTTCCGGGTATCGATTCCGGGAGTAAACGCCTTAACAATAGAAGCCCTGTGCCTTGGGTCTGCGATTATGCCCTATAAAACCAGCCTGTGAGATCGGGATGGGGTCGCTCTCCTCGGAGGCCGCCCTAGCCGGTCAGTCTGGCTTCTAATGCTTGGCATAGAATAAAGCTTTGCATAACTTTCACTTTGTCTCAGTCTTGTTCCTTTGATAACGGACCCCAACAGGGGTTTTTACTTTCACCACTTTGAAGATTTCACTCCACTCTTTTCTTGTTTGCCTGGTTTGTGAAGAGAAGTCTGATAAATCTTTATCATTGTTCCTTTATAGATAAGGAGTTTTCCTCCTCCAGCTTCTTTCAAAATTTGTTGTCTTTGACTTTCTGCAGTTTAAATATGATATGCCTAGGTGTATATTTGGGTATTTATTCTGCTTGCTGTTCTGAGCTTCCTCACACTAATTTTAAAACCCTCTCAGTCATTATTACTCTAAAATCTTTCTTTTGCTTTCTCTTTTGATATTGCATTATGCATATGATACACTGTTTGTAATTGTCCCTAGGTTCTTGGATATTGTCTTTTTCTTTTTTAAAGACATAAGGAATAGCATGGAGGACATTAGAAGGGAAAAATGAAGGGGGGGGGGAAGAGAGGAGTGGAAGATGAACCATGAGAGACTGTGGACTCTGGGAAACAAACAGGAGAGTTTTAGAAGGGGGGGGGGTGGGAGGATGGGTGAGCCTGGTGATGGGTATTAAGGAGGACACGGATTGCATGGAGCACTGGGTGTTCTGTGCAAACAGTCATGGAACACTATATCAAAAACTAATGATGTACTCTATGGTGACTAACATAACATAATAAAAAAAAAAGATTTTATTTTTATTTGTCAGAGAGAGTATAAGCAGGGGGTAACAACAGACAGAGGGAGAAGTCCCAGGACCCTGGGATCATGACCCAAGCCAAAGGCAGATGCTTAACCGAGCCACTCAGATGTCCCATCTTTTTCATTCTTTTTTTCCCCTTTCTGCATTTCAGTTTGTGAAGTTTCTATTGATGTATCTTCAAGTTCACCTGACTCAGTGTCAAGTCTGTTGATGAGCCCATCAAAGGTATTTAGGTATTTTCATTTGTTACAGTGCTTTGATTTTTAGCATTTACTTTTAATTCTGTCTCAGGTTTCAGTCTCTTGGTCATTACTCATCTATTCTTGCATGTTGTTTGCATGTTCCATTAAAGCCCATGGCATGTTAATGAGTTATTCTGAATTTCTGGTAATTCCAAAGTCTTTGCCATAGGTTTCTAATAGTGTTGCTTGCTTTGTCTCTTCATATCGTCTTTCTTGCCTTATCATGTTTTGTAAATTTTTGTTGGAAGTTGTACATGAATGGTCACTGGGCCTTTAGTATGAGAGTTTATCTGCGTTAGGTTCTGTTTAATGTTTGCTGTAGTTGTGGGCGTTGCAGGCTTCAAGTTCCTCTATGTCTTGTTTTTGTCTTCCTCTTGCCTTTGGGTTTCCCTAGAAACTTTTTAAACAACAATTACTGAGATATAAGTCACATACTGTACAATTCACCCATGTTCAAGTGTGTAATTCACTGGGTTTTATGTCTTTAGACATATACAACCATCACTACAGCCAATTTTAGACCATTTTCATCACCTCAAATCACCTATCACTCACTTATACCCTATACCACCCTCCCAGTCTTAAGCAGTCATTAGTTTTCATCTCTATAGATCTCTGTTATGGATGTTTCATCTGAATGGAATCATGGAATATGTGGTCTTCTGTGACTTCTTTCACTTAGCATGTTTTCAAGGTTCATCAATGTTGTAGCATGAATTGGTACTTTATTGATTTTTGTGGCCAAATACTCCATTGTAAGAATATACGACATTCTATTTGTCAGTTAATGAGTATTTGGGGTTTTTTTGGTATTCTTTACACCTTTTGTAGGTAATGTTATAAACACCTGTGTACACGTTTTTATACGAGCATATTTTTATTACACTTGGGTAAATTCCGAAGAATGGGATTGGTGGGACATCTGCAAGTGTATGTTGAACTTGGTAAGAAACTGCCAGACTGTTACAAAGTGGCTGTATCATTCTGCATGCCACATAGCAGTGTATGAGACTTCCAGCTGCTCTGCATCTTTGTTAACAGTTTATATTGTTAGTTTTTACATTTTTGAACTATTCTCATAGGTATGTAATGATGGTGATATACCACTACACTGGCACTTCTTTTCACATGCTTATTTGGCTTCCAGAGATCTTTTTTGGTGATGTGTCTGTTCAAATCTTTGTTTTTAAACTGGGCTGTTTAAGGGGCACCTGGCTGGCTCAGTCAGAAGAGCATGCAACTCTCCATCCTGGGGTTGTGAGTTTGAGCCCCATGCTGGGTGCAGAGGCTACTTAAAAACAACAAAAACCTTGGGTTGTTTACTTACTGAGTTTTGGGAGATCATTATAACATTGTTGATATATTCAGGATACAAGCCTTTTATCAGATATGATTTGGAAATATTTTCTCCCTGGCTCTTCATTCTTTCTAAAGTATCTTTCAAATAGTGGAAGCTTTATTTTTCTTAAAAAGGATGATTTATAATTTTTTTCTTTACAGATGTTTTTGGTATCCTAAGAAATCTTTTGCCCAATGCAACATTACAGAAATTGTTTCTTCCAAAACTTAACTTTATCATGCACATCCATGATTAATTCTGAATTAAATCTTGCATGAGGTATAAGGTATGTCTGGGGTTGTTGGGGTTTCTTTTTTTAAGCACGAATACCCACATTTTGAAAAGATTATCCTTTCTCTATTTTATTATTGCCTTAGCACATTTGTAGAAAAATCAATTGACTATATGACCTGTGAGTGTATTTGTAGGCAACCAATTCTGTCCCATCGATCTATCTTTGATGCCAATACTACACTCTTGATTACTATCCTGTTTATAAGCTTTAAAATCTAACAACTATTTTATATATATATATGAGTCTTCCAACTATTGCTTTTCATAGTTGTTTTTTTATTACTCTAGTTCTTTTGCCTTTCCATATAAATTTTAGAATCTGTTTATTGACTTCTACAAAATACCCTGATGGAATTTTGACTGGAACTGCTTTTTGTCTATAGTTCAGTCTAGGGAGAAGAACTGAAAACTTAACAATACTGAGTTTTCAGGCCATTACATTTTTCAAGGTCTTTTTGGTTTCTTTCATCAGCATTTTGTAGTTTTTTTAGATTTTTTTAAAACAGATTTTGTAAGACTTATACCTATTTCATGGGATTTGGTGCTATTATATAAAGTGTGTTTAAAATTTTCAATTTCCTATTTTTTATTGCTAGTATATACACATACAACTTTTTGTGTATTGACCTTGTATCCTGCGAACTTGCTAAACTCCTTTACTTCTAGTGGGGTTTTTTTTTTTTTTTTGGTAGATTCTCTGGAATTTTATATAATCTATACAATCATCATATGCTTTTTTTTAATGGCCTTACTGCACTGGGTAGGACCTTAAGTATATCTTTGATCTATCCTCATGCCAATATTACACTTTCTTGGAAGAAGCAGACACAACATAATATTTCCTGAAAATTTGCCAGGACTTGCATTATGGCTCTGCATATGGTCAAATATGCAGTTTGGCAAATATTCCACAGAAGCTTCCAAAGAATGTATTCTGGAGTTGTTGGGTATCTCTCTCTACATATGTCCATTAAGTCACGTTTGTTAATTATATTAAAATAATCTATATCCTGCTGTTCCCCCCACCCCCGGTCTGCTTGTTCTACTGAAGGAGGTGTGTTAAGATCTCTCACTGTGAACTTTGAGTTGTCCATTTCCTTTTTGTAGTTTAGTCTATTTCTGCATCTTGGATTTTGAGGTGTGTATCAATCTGGAGTTGTTATAACAGATTAACTGGATCACATCAGTATGAGATACTCTTTTATTATAAATAATACCGTTTGTCTTGAAGGGTACTTTGAAATTAATATAACTGTACCAGCTGTTGACCTTGATATCCTCCCTCCTCAGTGGTCTTTGAGCTTCTCCCATTGTTTGGCACAGAGTAGAAAATGATGAAAAAATGATATGCAGATGACTGCCATTTAATTTTCTATTTTTCAAATGTGAGATAACCATATCTCAGGTGATTTTGTATTTTCTCAGTGTTTCATTTTTGCCTGTTTTTAGTCTTTATATAAGTGGATGCAAAGTACACATTTTATCATCTACCCTCATTTTAGAAATTTATCCATGTTTTCTTACACATTGATTTTTCCCTGCTGTATACTATTTCATTATGTAAATAAACCCCCAGATCTTTTTCAGTCTCACACCTTCAAATATTCCAAATTTGTTTCTAGTCTTGACCTTTTGAGCTCTAAATTCCTATAACCTGTTATAATCTAGACTCTGCTCATCATTTCTACCTTATATAACAGAAATCCCAAATTTAATGACCAAAAGACAATTCCTGATTTCCTAATCCTTCTTCTCTCCCAGATTTCCTCCCTTTTTAGTCTTCTATATCTTCCCATCATGCCACTGTTGTGCAAGAACCAAACCAATATGGAAACACATTTGGCTTTATGTTGAGGTACAGGCAGGAGGACAGATTGACTTGACTGGCGTAAATATGGAGGCATATGATTTAGAGAAAATCAGAGAGGGGGGCCAGAACCTGTAAGCCCTGTAGACAGTGATAAGGAGTTCACATTCAATATGAGTGTTAGAGGAAGCTACTGGAGATTTTGGCAAGCAGGGAAGACCAGCTAGGAAATAGTAGTTCAAGAGAGTTGAGATGATGGGAATCTTAGGAGTAGTAATGGAGAAAGGTGAACAGATTTTAAAATTTATCGTAGATCTAGAGATGGTACAACCGGCTGAAGGACTGGATGCAGGGATGTGCAAGACACCAATGTAGATCAAAGGTGACTTCTTGTCTTTTGTCCCATAATCTCCCTTTACTTCTGGACCTCCTATTTAGTATAATATGCTTTCATTCCATCTTCCAGGATTTTTGCCAGCTCTTTCATAGTTTCTATTAATTCATCTCTATATCCCATTGTAGGTGATGTTGTAAAACCAATCTCACAATTCAAAGTTTCTCCTGTTGTGTCAAATCTGTATTGATAACTATCAAATTTTCAAATCTAGTATTCATTTATGGATCTTACTGAAATTTGACTTTTTTATAATTATCTTGATCATATCACTTTATGGTTGTTCAGATTATTCTATTTGTAGTTAACTAAATCTCCTATTTGCATTTATTGACTTTTCTTCCTGGTAGTTCACTGTCTCCAGTAGACTGTGTAAGCTTAATCTTAGAATCTTCCCCCCCATAGTAGTCCATAGTAGTCCAATGGGACCTTAATCTGAAACTGTCCCTATGGGCAATTTTGTATTTGCTTCTGCTAGGGTCCCAGAATTGCTTTCTTGATTGTGGTTCCTACAGTATACACTTAGCATAAACCCTGTGGTACAAGCCTAGGACTCTGATTTCTCATAGACTGTGTTTCAGTGCTGATGGACAATTTATGCAAGTCCCATTTGAATACATGAGCTCTATGAGGCTTTATTTATTTTTTTTTAAGATCTTATTTATTTGACAGAGATCACAAGTAGGCAGAGAGGCAGACAGAGAGAGAGAGAGGGGAGAAGCAGGCTCTCCGCTGAGCAGGGAGCCCGATGTGGGGCTCGATCCCAGGACCCTGGGCTCATGACCTGAGCCGAAGGCAGAGGCTTTAACCCACTGAGCCACCCAGGTGCCCCTCTATGAGGCTTTATAAAGGGAATCAAGTTATAGCTCCATTTTCTACTAAAGCCTGAAATCAAGTTTCTTGTCCCTACATAAGATCTCAGCCCCTACATTCTTCAATAGAACTTCACTCCTTTGAGGGAATCTACCACACACTGGCAAGAATTCTGTCTTGAAGTAGGAGGCAAATTTTGTCACTTTCAAGATGACGACTGACACTGATTTGTGTGAATAGCAAACATTTTCTGTTAAGTGGCAAAACTCAAGTTTTTGCTCTATAGATTGCAGAAACACCTGTTATCAAATACCAGAGGACTCACTGTCAATCAATTCCACTTTAGATTCCACCAGAGCCAGTATGTATTCTGAGAAACTGAGGTCTACCTTTAATCAGGAGGTAGAAGATTGTATTGGGATTAAATATTTCTAATTTCTATTAACCACCCAGAAGGAATAAGGCTATACCATACTGGCTCAATTGGTCCCTACATCAGAGACTTTTACCCTTGTTACCATTATAATAAGCTCTTGTTGAGACTAGGATAGGTTTGTGGATATATATATATGTAACAAAAATTATACCCAGAACCCTAAATTTTATTGTTTCCTCAATGCTAAAAAATTTAAGATTTTCCTATAGGAAATACTACTGATGACTGATTATTAGGGAAAATTTCAAAAAGTCCAAAATAAACACCTACAAGGGAACTAGTACAATGGCTATCCGTGAACCCATCACTCAGCTAAAAATATTATCAACATTTTCTGATGCTTGTTTTGTATCCCACATGCACACTTTTTAAAAAAGTTAACTACCATATCCTTATCACATCCACAAAATTAACCATAATATCATATACTGCTCAGTTCAGTTTTCCCTATGTATCCTTTGTTCCTAAGCTATACTGTTGTGACTCTAAATGGGTCAATTAACTGAGAACACTTACTTCTTACCTGTTTAATTTGGAAAGCTGGAATGAGTGATTTAATTTTATACAATTCAAAAGGTTATTTTTTTAATGTTATAGTCACACTAAGTCTTCCCCTGACCTCCAACCTGTCTTTTTTCCATTGAGAGGCAATCATTTTCCTGTCTATGCTTGCTACTAGAAATATTTTACTCTCTGAGAATTTAAACTACCTAAATATCTGACCTTTCAAATTGGAAAAAGACCTTTAACTTTGGTGAATTCTTCTCCCCTTCCTATTTAATTATATATTATCACCTACATATTCTTAGAAAACATCTGTTATTATGAGCTACGTTAATTAGCTGGCTTATGTAAATGGCAAATAAAGATTTAACTCAGGTATACCAGTTCAGCTACCCAGTGATATTACAATGGATGTTCTAGATAAGAGTTTCCTTTTGGTCTTCTATAATCTGAATATATACTGAACAGTGAAGAAATAACTACTTAGTAAGCAAAAAAGGTGTTAAGCTTTTTTAGAACCCTTATATCTGAGTAATTTTAGGCTTTTGCTTTTTCTAGTTGTATTTCCTACAAATAACACACAGTTGCATATGTTTTACAGTTTTAATCTGTTTATTCTCTGTGGAATGCTAGGTTTAATGTTACAGTATGGTTGTCAAAGCTACTGAAATGTGACAAATGTCCATGTCTAAATGCTGAACAGTATAACTAATGATTTAAAACAAAAAAGTTGTTACTTTACAGCTGAGGTCTGATGGTTTTTAAACCGATGCCTATGTGTATGGCCAGCCACAAACTTGGGGATGTTTATTACCTGTACATGTATATACAAATATATCCCATACATATATATGCACACAGGCAGGTATTAATTTATGTGTGAAATTTATAAAATTATATACATACACATACATGCATATCTATATACATATACCCACCCTCACCATTGAGCTCACTTTTCTAACACTAATCAGCTTCATGCCCAATTATTATTGCTGCCCAGTATAACTACATGATTTTAGTGCCAATACCAAGCACCTTACAGGATGCAGGATAGGTATGTCTGTGCATATAGATATGTGTATTTATGTATGTTGTGTATATAAAGGAATTATTTCTCCCTTTTATGCTTCAGTCATGCATTACTACAATAAACAGTCTTTCACCATAGGTTTTAGAATTCTAAACAGTGTAAAATCTACTTCTGGAAAACTGTATGTTCATAGTTACAAAAAATATATTATATATATATGATTGAAACCTATTGAGTACATATGTTCTCTGAATCTGGCTATATCCTAGCCATTAGATAAATTAAAAAAACACCCTATTAATAGGATGTTATGATAGCCTTAAATAGACCATTACCTGTATTTAGAATAGTTGATATATTTTAAAAGTTGACAAAATGATGTTAAAGATTTGAAAAACACTATGCATCTGCATTAAATATATAAAGGTTTCCACCAAGGGTCAGGTTCAATTCATTGTCTAAGATTTTCATGTTCCAAGAGTGACCAATATCATAGTCATTATTCTTAAAATTATGGCTCATTAAGGCTTTTATTAAAAAAAAAAAAAGCCCTGTTTTTAATCATTTATAAAAACAAGTTCTATTTAAAAGAAAAAAATGTACATAAACACTAAAGTACTCATGGATATTATCCTGTACAAAGTGACTATGTAAAGACAGGAGGCTTGTTCCCAGTAAGAACACCTCATGGTAGCACATGTAAACCTGGTTTGGTTCCTCTGCTCTGCAGCTATTCAGCATGTAAAATTTAAACCATTTCACATTAACATTTAAATTTAATACAGTGCAAATATTTGAGAATAACTTGTTCCCCCCAGTGAAACAAGAACCAGCGTTATGCTGAATATTCTTCAGATCTATTTACACATTGAGCTAAAAGTTCACCATAAACTTTGAAATTTGCTGAATATCAGCAGAAATGTAACTGAACTAGCAGCAATTGCATTTACAATATTTGATAGTTACTTGAGAGAATGCATAAAATTTTCCAGGCTGTACTCTGAATCATATTGCTCTTGATCCCAAAGATCACTCAGGTTTTCAAGAATTGATTTCATACTTGCTTTTCCGGAAGTAGAGGTGTCAGCTTTTTCTGCTTTGCCATCCTTAAGAAAAATTGGCAGAAAGACAAAATGAAAGATTATGAACTTCAGAAATAATATTCTACTTTAAAATATCATACTTGTTTCTAACACTGCACTCATTCAACAGTTAAACACTTCAAGCAGTATGTAAATTTGTGATCTCATAAGCTAATTCTATTTTCCCAGTCCTAATGGTTTTATCATTTTAAGCTTTTTATTTAGGTAGGATTATAAGAACATTACAAAGAACTCATTGTTAATTGTGTATGTGTGTGTGTGTATGTATATATATATATATAAAATATATAAATCAGCTTTTCTCCCAAACCATTTGAGAGTTAAGTTGTAGATATTCTTTCTTTTTATTTCTAGACAGGAATCAGCCTGTATTCTTGAGAACAAGGATGTTCTCTTACATAATCATAGTATAATGCTCAAATTAAGGAAACTTAATACTGCTATGTAGTCCATATTCAAATTTTGCCAATTGTCACAATAAGGCCCTTTATGGCAATAGCTTTTGCTTCCTTGAAACATCTCCTGAGCACAGTTCTGCCTCTTAAAAGTCACCCATAAGAATATTCTTTCAAAGAGAATAAAAGCTATTTAAAAACAGCAATCCAGGTTTCTTTGATCCTTCTTTTTTATAGATTACATGTATCTTATTCAACCTTACTTACATGATGTGACCCTGGGCCATCTCTTGGGGACTTACTAATTACTGTTTAAAATACAGCACCCAGCACCAGATATAGCATTCTAAATGTGGGCTTAACACACACACACACACAATGGAACTACACTCTCTCATATTTGGACATTACAATTCTTTACAGCTCATTTAATTATCTAAGGCCATTTCTCACCATAATTTATACTGAGTGTGCAGTGGATTTTTCTGAACCTATGCAGGACTTTAAATCCAACCCTACTGGTTTTACACTATTACACCAATATTTCTAAGATGTTGTATCCTTTGATTATGGATTGTTATCTGATGTTTTAGTTCCATTGTCCAAAATAATGACAATGGCTACTATTTGAGAATTTATACTAGGTACCTTTTCTAAGTGCTTACATATTCTATTTCACTTTATCTTTACAACCATGTAGTGATACCAGCATTTTTATCCTTCCAAGGGCACAGAAGTCTCTGAGCAGACAAGTTAATTTGCCAAAGGTCATCAGTTAATAGGAGGCAGGGCAAGAAACACAGACCCAGGTCTAGCTGACTCCAGTGATAACTGTCTTTTAGTAGGAAAGGGTTAAGAAACCTCGAGGCAGGACACTAAAAAGAGAAATCTAAGAGTTTTATCTGGACATCAAAAATCCCTCAGAGGGGTTGCCTCAATAATACTAAAGTGAATGCTTTTTGCTGCTTACTTTAATACTTTCACCAAGCAGTCCTGGGAAGTCTGAACACATTAAAGATACAGCAAATTGTGTAAGTTCTTTACCTTATCAAGAGTAAACAGATCAAGAAGTTGATCTGTCCCCATACTCTGCAAACTAGAATTCTCTTGGCTGATAACGGTATTTGCTATGTTCATCTTGAATTTCTGCAAACCCATTATTTTCTCTTCCAACGTTCCTCTGGTTATCAATCGGTACACGTTAACCACACGTTTCTGAATGACAAAAAGGTTAAACAACTGTAGCACATATAAACTGATAAGCTTTAGGTTCACCAAGTCAGGGGGCTTGCATACTTGAACCAAGTACTTAACTACTACCTAATTAGGATTGGATTTTCTTTGTCTGGCTTCATGAGCTTAAAATTGTATCATTTTGCAGAGAATTAAGTATTAGGAAGGGACAGTGTCCAAGGTTTCCTTAGCCCAAGTACCTAATTTAATGCATGAGGAAGTGGTGCCATAGACTGGGTTACTTGCCTAAGTCACAACACTTAGCATCAGAGAAGAAACTTAAACCAAGCCTTCCTGGCTTTTTTGGGTATTTTTCCCAGCATACAAGTTAACACCTGTGAGTGATGACTTTTTACCTGCCCAATGCGATGGGCCCGGTCCATGGCTTGTAGATCACGCATAGGATTCCAGTCATGTTCCACAAATACTACTGTGTCAGCGCCTGTTAAATTAAGCCCCAGGCCGCCAACATGAGTTGTAAGTAAAAGAACATCTATGGATGGATCATTGTTAAACCTGAAAGTATAGATATTAAAAAAAAAATCAGTATATTTCTAAGGTTTCTGTAACAAACTGGGCCTTTAACATGTAGAAATAGAAGAGTTGGGGGGAAAGGCTAGCTTAGTCAGGAAAATCAGAGGATGAGGTGATTGCTACTATTGTGCTAATCCTAGAAGATACTGATTAAAGTTCTGACATCTAAGAGCTTCCAGGAAAAAGAAAAACTAACATTATTACCAAGCTACCATTTATTCCATTTTCACGATGAATCAAACGATGGGCTTTTGTACTTTGTGTGCATTATGTTGTTATAATAGCTCTATAAGGATATTATCATTGTCCTTATAGATATTATCATTTTTGATAAATAAGCCCAACAGAACATGTCTAGAGTCAGGAGGAGTCAAACCTGGGTTTTTCTACCTCCGAAGCCCCTTTGTGGGTCTCTAAAACTTGTGCCTAATAATCTCTTAGAGATTATAAAAAATGCTTACTCTTATGGTCAGCAGGTCTGGGACAAAACCTAGGAATCTGCATTTAAAAAACCAACCCCTGGGACGCCTGGGTGGCTCAGTTGGTTAAGCGGCTGCCTTCAGCTCAGGTCATGATCCCAGCGTCCTGGGATCGAGACCCACATCGGGCTCCTTGCTCAGCGGTGAGCCTGCTTCTCCCTCTGCCTCAGCCTGCCACTCTGCCTGCCTGTGCTCGCTCCTGTGCTGACAAAATAAAAAAATAAAATAAAAAAATAAAAAACCAACCCCTGAGGTTTCTAAAGTAGAGAATGCAGACAACCCTTAAACACTGCACTCAACAATTCTGCTTCCTACCTGGGCCAGCTTCCAATTTGTTCTCAGCAGAGACACAGGGATGTCAGCCACTTGTTTGCGTCCTCCTACCCTAACTTCCTACCCTAACCTCCCAAAAAAGGTAAGGAGGAAAGTCATTGTCTCTATCTTTTGGTGATGCTTTAAATTTCTTCCATGCCCTTCAGAGTGCCTTCCTAATATTGTCATGCTTTTTCTTTTCTTTTTTAACTAAAACTATCAATTCTATTTTTGGAGTTGTGTATTTTAAAATGGGTTTAGTTGGGTTGAATCATACCATAACAAAACACATGTGTAGATATTTAGCCAAAGAAAATGTTTCATAAGGCAAACTTCTATGTAAGTAACAACTGACTATAGCATGCTTTCTAAGAGTTTTAGAAGCCACTTACCGTGAAACAATGGAATGCCTCTGACCAGGAGGTATGCTGCCATCTAATCTCAGATAAGTGACAGAGGGTAAGTGAGGTTTGAGAAGATCATGTTCCACTATATCAAGCATGCTTTTAAGTTGACAGAAGATCAGTATCCTGTGCTGGGCCACAACAGACTCTGTGCCACTCTCCGAAGTGCTGCCATTTCCCAAACCACAGTCCAACAGCAACTTGAAAAACAGAATCAGCTGTTACACAGGTGTCCAATAAAGAAGGCAACCAATCTCACTGTGACAAATACTTCTTGTGTTAAGAAAAGGCTAAGCTCATCTGTCACCTGGGAAACAGATTGGCACTCTGGGTTGTAATCGGTTAGCCTGCAGCCTCTGGAACTAGTTTGTGAGGTGTTCAGGCTTAGAATTTCCTCATCACCTCTTCAGGAGGTTCTCTGATAGGCCCCTCTCCGCTTTCCTGAGTGACCTGAGGCTCAGCAGAATCTCAGTAAATGTTTATGGAAAATGAAGACCTCCAGGCAAATGGTTCATGAAAAGTTATAAAAGAACAGAGTGGGGTGCCTGGCTGGCTCAGTCAGTAGAGTATGTGACTCTTGATCTCAGGGTCATGAGTTCAAGCCCCATGTTAGGTATGGAGCCTACTTAATTAAAAAAAAAAAATAAAACAGTATGAAAAAACATAACATAGCAGCTAAATCTGGCAGAAATCAAAATTACTAAAAAGAGAACCAAAAGCATCTAGTGAGATTTGGATTCCTGAGCTTACTACAATATAGTTAGTGACCAGTATCTTTAACAGCAAGAACCATGCTGCTATAGATCTTTTGTATTTCCTGCTACATTATGGTTTAGTGCCTGGCATACAGTAGGTACGACAAATGAACAAATATCCAGGTAAGTAAACAAAATCCAAGAAAATCATGTGTATATCTGTTTGGGAAACTAAAGTACCCAGTATTACTCTTCATTCCTAGGACCTTAAGATAGTAAATTCTGCCCAAAACGTAAGACCTCAATGCAGGATGCTTTCTCCTTTCTACTCATGAAAGTTACTCAGAAAACCAAAAGCTCAGCTGGGCAAGATAACTAAAAGGGCACCCAGGTAAACTCCAAATTCAGTGTACCTTACTGTGCAGAAAAAAAGTTAACACAGCGGGCCTGAAATGCTCTTCTTAGAAAGTCCAGCTTGCAAGGTCTGTCCTTGGCTGAAACAAGTCTTGAAACTTGGGTTTTGAGTCCTTCCATTGTTCCCTACCTGATAAGGATGGCCTACTGTGCTTAAACTGTTGTGCAAACAATATGACTATGCTGAGCCTGGCTTGCTTTCTGGGAGTCTAGAATTTTGGTATATACTAGGCAGAGGGAATCTACATGATCAGACCCAATAAGAACTTTGGGCATTGAGTCTCTAATTAGCCCACCTGTTAAGTAACATTTTACATGTGTTGTCATAATTTGATGCTGGGGGAAAAACAAATGTTCTCTCTTTTCTACCTTAGTAGCCCTTAAATTGTAAATTTTTGCCATAAGCTTTCCCTCCCTCCTTGATATAGAGTACATACAGAGTATACTACACCAAGGAACTCCTCCAGGTGGAATAAAGAAATCTGATGAATGTAATTATCCATTGCCTCTAAATCTGCAATCATATTACGATCTTTATTTTTATTTTTTTATTTTTTAAAGATTTTATTTATTTTACAGTCAGAGATCACAAGTAGGCAGAGAGGCAGGCAGAGAGAGAGGAGGAAGCAGGCTGTCCGCAGAGCAGAGAGCCCGATGCGGGGCTCGATCCTAGGACCCTGGGATCATGACCTGAGCTGAAGGCAGAGGCTTTAACCCACTGAGCCACCCAGGTGCCCCACGATCTTTATTTTTAAAAATCTGGGTGTTTTAAGAGACTATAACTGGGTGGTATCCATAATAAAGAATGTGATACCAGTGGGAAATTCTACATGGCTTCTTTATATAAAAGAGGAGCTCTAGGGAGTAAGAATTTATCAGAATGTCTGCCATGCACATTCAATTATCTTAATCCTTTAGCAATAATATCAAACCCTACAGATAACCATTCATATTAAGAACATTATCTAGGGGCACCTGGGTGGCTCAGTGGGTTAAGCCTCTGCCTTCAGCTCAGGTCATGATCCCAGGGAGCACATCAGGCTCTCTGCTCAGTGGGGAGCCTGCTTCCCCCTCTCTGCCTGCATCTCTGCCTACTTGTGATCTCTGTCAAATAAATAAATATTTTTAAAAAACCAGCTAAGACTTCTCCATATTTACCATACAATCTTCCTGATACCTTCTTCCAGTGTAGAGCTATCTTACTGGATATATGGATGTATCATTTGACAAACATTCTTGTCTGGCAATAGAACTGGCATTCTGGTTTTCCTAATAATCTCTTATAACCTGAGTTTGCTCTGAGAGGCTTGATGAAATCCAAGTATTCTGGAAAAATCTAGTTTGCAGCCTTAGAGTTGATTACTAGACTCTATGAAAATGATTACCAAGGCCCCCTGATACGGGTGTAGGAGAAGCTAGATGGCGAGCAGTTTAATTTTATCTTGCCCTAACTTCGGCACAGGCTAAATTAACCCAGGTTTTTCAAACTGTTCCTCATATAAGATGGTTTCCAGATTCTTTTGATCTCCCACTTAATGTGCCCAGAACCATAAACGATACTCAAAATTTGGTGTGACAGGTATAAAAGACAGTGAAACTATGATGCCCTCATTTTGGCCATTATATTATTATTAATCCTGCCCAAGATCATATGAGCTTTATTTACCAGTACTTAATTCATACAAGTTTATAGTGAACCTGCCATCAAATCAAAAGCAACTTCACACTATATGAAATGTTTGCCAAGTCTGACAGAATCTGTAAGTTTTTTAAAACTGACTTTGCTGGGACACCTGGGTGGCTCAGTGGGTTAAAGCCTCTGCCTTCAGCTCAGGTCATGATCCCAGGGTCCTGGGATCGAGCCCCGCGTCAGGCTCTCTGCTCAGCGGGGAGCCTGCTTCCCCGCCTCTCTCTTCTGCCTGCCTCTCTGCCTACTTGTGATCTCTGTCTGTCAAATAAATTAAAAAAACCAAAAAAAAAAAAAAAAAAACTGACTTTGCTCATTTCCATTAAATTTCACCTATAGTTTTTCCTTCCAGTCCTAAAATTTTAGAATTCTGGCACTATTACTTGCTTATAAACATGTTTCTGTAGTTCTAGTGCCAGATTTTTTAATTTTATTTTTTATTTGACAGAGATCACAAGCAGGCAGAGAGAGGAGGAAGCAGGTTCTCTGCTGAGCAGAGAGCCCAGTGCAGGGCTCGATCCCAGAACCCCGGGATCATGACCTGAGCTGAAGGCAGAGGCCTTAACCCACTGAGCCACCCACATGCCCCTCTAGTGCCAGATTTTTAAAAAGCAAATTAAGACTTCTCCCCTAGGGGCACCTGGGTGGCTCAGTGGGTTAAAGCCTCTGTCTTCAGCTCAGGTCATGATCCTAGGGTCCTGGGATCAAGCCCCACATCAGGATCTCTGCTCAGCAGGGAGCCTGCTTCTCTGCTTACTTGTGATCTCTGTCAAATAAATAAAATCTTAAAAAAAAGACTTCTCCCCTAATTTGGAGAATAGATATATTTTAGATGAAAGCAAACAAGAAAGCAAGCTAGCTCTCTATCCCCTAAGACAGAAACTTTGCTCTAAATGGCTAAAAAGAACTGGGAAAATAGAAAAGACAGGTTCTAGAAAAGCCCTCCATAAGTATGGCCAGAAACAATCTGGGCCTAAGCTGCAGAGTTCCTAAGCATCTTAATTCCAGACACTTCAGAATGACAAGAAGCATTTAAAAATGAGAGATCAGTTTAAGTAATAACGGCAGGGGAAAAAAATGTGCAAAAGGATAAACTAAAAATAATTTAAAGCCTATAATTAAAGTGTAGATGAAATTCAACATTTTTTTAGAAATCTAATTAGCGGATTCCTTGACTAAGTATATCTTCGAGCTTTAATATATCAGCTATGTTGGGCACCTGGATGGCTCAGTCAGTTAAGCATCTGCCTTCAGCTCCGATCATGATCCCAGGGTACAGGGATCAAGTCCCATGTTGGGGTCCCTACTCAGTGGGCAGTCTGCTTCTTCCTCTCCTTCTGTCCCTCCCCCTGACTCGTGATCTCTCTTTCAAATAAAATCTTTTTAAAAAATGTATCAGCTATGTTAAATTTGTGAACACTTCATATACAAATTTAGTTTAGTCAAATAAGAGAACTATTCCATATATAAACCATCTAAGTGCAATAGTCATTTTATCGAAAATGCATTCTTTTATATTTAATAATATAAGGATACATGCCTGGATGTGATATGACATTATATAGCATTTTTAAAATATATATAGAAATTTAGGCCAGAATAACTACAGAAAGCAAAAACAATTACTAAAGTCCAGAGTTTATAATAAGCTCTTAATTTCTTTTTTTCAAGATTTTATTTATTTGACAGAGACAGAGCAAGAAATGGAACACAAGCAGAAGGAATGGGAGAGGGAGAAGCAGGCTTCCTGCCGAGCAGGGAGCCTGATGTGGGGGGCTCGATCCCAGGACCCTGGGATCATGACCCGAGCTGAAGGCAGGTGCCTAACCAACTGAGCCATCTAGGCACCCCTAAGCTCTTAATTTTTTTTTAAGACTGTATTTATTTATTTGACAGAGAGCGCAAGTAGGCAGAGAGGCAGGCAGAGAGAGAGAGGGGAAAGCAGGCTCCCTGCTGAGAGCCTGATGGGGCGGGGGCCGGGGGGGGGCGGGTTGATCGCAGGACCCTGAGATCATGACCTGAGCCAAATGCAGAGGCTTTAACCCACTGAACCACCTGACATCCCCCTAAGCTCTTAATTTTTAAGACAACATAGAACTAAATGTGTTAGCCTTAACATTTTCGTGCTTGAAATTGGTTCTTTTAAAAAGTTTAACCTTGGGGCGCCTGGGTGGCTCAGTGGGCTAAAGCCTCTGCCTTCTGCTCAGGTGGTGATCCCAGGGTCCTGGGATAGAGCCCCATGTCGGGCTCTCTCCTCAGCGGGGAGCCTGCTTCCCCAACCCTCTCTCTCTCTGCCTGCCTCTCTGCCTACTTGTGATCTCTGTCTGTCAAATAAATAAAATCTTTTTAAAAAATTATAAAGTTTAACCTTTTGGGTGAGCCTGGGTGGCTCAGTGGGTTAAAGCCTCTGCCTTTGGCTCAGGTCATGATCCCAGTGTTCTGGGATCAAGCCCCGAGTTGGGCTCTCTGCTCAGGGGGGAGTCTGCTTCCTCCTCTCTCTCTGCCTACCTGTGATCTCTGCCAAATAAATAAAATCTTAAAAAAAAAGTTTAACCTTTTGAAATCTTAGAATTTTCAAAAATTCTGCTTCTGAAAGCTATATACCCAGAAAGCAACATGAGCAAATTATTGGAGCAGGCAGCTCCCGATAAAACCCAGAGATCCACACTGATGCACATATAAATCAAACCATTCAAAGAGAGTCCTGAAAGCAGCAAGAAAAAGGTAAATTCGTCATGTAAAAGGGATCTCAATAAGGTCAATATTTCTCATCAGAAGCCATGGAAAGACATTATTGAAGAAAGTGAAAGGATAATCTACAGAATGGGAGAACAAATTTGCAAAATCATGTATCTGATAAGGGCTTAATATCTAGAATATATAAGAACTCTTAAAACTCAACCAAAGACAGACTATACAATTTAAGAATGGTCCAAGAACTTAAAAGGCATTTTCAACAATGAGATAGCACTTCATACCTACTGGGATGGCTACAATAAATTTTTTAAAAAAGTGTTGGCTAGGATGTGGAGAAAATGGAACACTAACATATTTGCTGATGGGAATGTAAATAGTACAACTACCATGGAAAAGTTTGAGAGGCCTTAAAAAAGTTAAACATAGAATTTCTCTATGATCCAGCAATTCCACTCCTAGTCTACATCCAAAAGAACTGAAAAGAGGGGCTGTTTAAACAGATACTTATTAATCCATGTTCATTGCAGTATCATTTACAATAGCCAAAAGGTGGAAACAACCCAAGTGTCCATCAACACGTGACCAGATAAAATGTGATATATACATAATAATGGAATATTATTCAGCCATAAAAATGAAGTACTGATACATGCTACAAACACAAATGAACCTTGAAAAATGAAGTGAAATAAGCCAGTCACAAAAGTGCAAATATTGGACGATTCCACTTATATTTAGAGCAGGTAAATTCATACAGACATCAAGTGGACTAAAGGGCACCAGGGGTTGGAGGAAAGGAGAATAGGAAGTTATTATTGCTTAATGTGTACCCAGTTTCTGTTTAGGTGATAGCAAAATTTTGCAAAATAGTGGCAATAGCTACCCAACATTGTGAATGTCATTAATGACACAGAATTGTACACTTAAACATGGTTAAAATGGCGTATCTTATATATATTTGCCACAGATTTTTAAAAAGCTAAAACAGAAATGGTACAAATTAAAAAATAAAAGAAATGGTAAACACATCAGTAATCTTTTGGAAAAGCAAATTTACCCAGTGTTACAATCAAGAATATGTAACACACATCTAACACTCATGAGATCTACTTACCTGTTTCAAAGCTGAGAGTTTAGGGGCATGTTGAATGTCATGAAGCGAAGAATTTTGAACTGCCAGTTTTTCAGTAGTACTTTTGAACTCTGGATGTTGAGGTGTTAAGACTAATGCTGGATGATTGCACAGTTTACGTAAGTACTGTAATGCCTTCAAGGGGGGAAAAAGTATATACAAGTCCATACATGCCACAAATGTCATGTCTCAATATCTTTTCCTATTCTAGTCCATTCATAGAATGCCCTTTTTCCTATTCTTGCTACTCCTACTCATTCTTCAAAAATTAGTTCAAATATCTCATCTGGGATGCCTTCATCAGTGCTTCTGTGCAGTATATGAGAGCATTTATAGCTTGTATAAATTTTACAGTTTACTGTAAAATCTGTCTCCCTCACTAGATAATGAGCTGCTCATGGCAGAAAGACCTCTTTCCCAAAGTGCCTGATAATGCTTACAGATGCTTTTGGAATAAGGCAACATTTTCTAAAGATTTCCTAAGGGTTTCTCAAACTTCAGTGGGTATAGAAATTTCTTGAGGACCTTATAAATCTGCAAATCTCTCCCCTACACAGTATTCTAATTCAGCAAAGCAGGGAGAGGGGAAGGTGGAACGAGGTGGTTATATCAATTGGTTAAGAATCGGAACCCTATGGGACGCCTGGGTGGCTCAGTTGGTTAAGCAGCTGCCTTCGGCTCAGGTCATGATCCCAGCGTCCTGGGATCGAGTCCTACATCGGGCTCCTTGCTCAGCAGGGAGCCTGCTTCTCCCTCCTGCCACTCTGTCTGCCTGAGCTCTCTCTCTCTGACAAATAAAATAAATAAAATATTTTAAAAAAAAAAGAATCAGAACCCTATACGGTCCTTCTTTCTTTTCTCTAATTCAGTTACATTCTTTTTCTTGCCTTTTACTTGGCTTATTATTTGGGTCTTGAGATTTCTATTAGCTCCACTGACAAGGCTCAAGAGACTGCTAGACACTATGATAGAAACTATAGGAGATGGGTGCCTGGGTGGCTCAGTTGGTTAAGCGACTGCCTTCGGCTCAGGTCATGGTCCTGGAGTCCCGGGATCGAGTCCCGCATTGGGCTCCCAGCTCCACAGGGAGTCTGCTTCTCCCTCTGACCTTCTCCTCACTCATGCTCTCTCTCACTGTCTCTCTCTCAAATAAATAAATAAAATATTTAAAAAAAAAAACTATAGGAGAGGTATAGCCTTCACAACTACCTTTCCCCGTCTTTTATCTTTAAAAATGTTGCAGTATTTAATTTATTGGTAGCAAAGGGGTTTGAGGGACATTTTCTATGGTGGAATATTTCAAAAGGGACAGAAAGACTGAATTGACACTTTCTCTTTTTCATTTGCTATTCCCCTGAGCACACAAGGCATACTTGTCTCAACACGTCTGTACTTTGGGTATCCTTGCCTGGAATCACTTACCCCCACATTGAGGATTGCATGCCTCAATCCTCCAGATCTCTGCTTATATGTCACCTTCTCAGCGAGGCGATTCCTGATCCCTGTACTAAAAACCACAACTCCTATACTATATAACGCCATATTCTGCCTCATTTTCTCTTACATAATATGTATTTGCTCCTTTTTCAACGCTATAAAGGAAGGAGTTTGTTTTTTTCCAATGCTTTAACCCCTGAAATTACTGCCTTGTAGTAGGCACTCCAATTTTTTTAATGTAAAGCAAGAGTCTCTAAAAACTCTTCATATAATATACAAAAAGTACATTGCATTTTGTATTATTTTACTCATTTTTTTTGTTATGTTAGTCACTATGCAGTACATCATTAGTTTCTAATGTAGTATTCCATGATTCACTGTTTGCACTGGTAACACCCAGTGCTCCATGTAATACATGCCCTCCTTAATATGCATCCCCCTCAGGCTAACCCTTCCCCCCACACCCTTCCATCTCTAAAATCTTCAGTTTGTTTCCCAGACTCCATAGTCTCTCATGATTTGTCTCCCCTTCTGATTTCCTACTCTTCACTTTGCCCTTCCTTCTCCTAATGTCCTCCATGCTACTCCTTATGTTTCACAAATAAGTGAAACCATATGATAATTGACATTCTCTCCTTGACTTACTTCACTTAGCATAATCTCCTCCAGTTCCAACATTTTGTATAATTTTAATATTAAATTTCTAATTATGAAAATAAATTAGTACTTTTATTTTCAAGAATGTATACACAGTATTGAAAAAATGTAAATAAATCCATACTTCAGTATTCCATGTAAAAAGTGCTATAATGAAGAACATGATTCTTTAAGAATTAAAAGAGACTATAATCTATACCTGGAATACGTGGCCTGTAGCTTTAAGCTTTGGTTTTTCAGTTTCTTCAGAAAGTGCAGCTGAAGAAACTGTTTCATCAACATCACACTTGGCACGAGACTTAGCAAAATCCTCATAGAGCTGAACCTGTAAAATTGCACCCCCCAAAAGCAGTAAGTATATTTATTTTCAATTGTTCAAAACATAGCTAGCAAATGCCAATAAGAGCAGTGATTCAGACCAGTCCTCATTAAAGAAAGTATGATATATATACTTTACTCCTGATTACAAATTACCTAATGCATCTTGGTAAATTCCTTTAAAATTACATTTAGAAAACAAGTATAACACTTTAAGCTTGGCTGCTAAAATATTAAAAACTAGTCAAACAGTCCTAGACTCAGTATTTCCACTCTGTTGAGGAAGATAAATACATTACCAATAAAAGAGAAACTGAAGCCCTACAAGTGAGAAAACCTTTACGTTATGTGGTACCCAGTAAGTACATTTCACAAGACCAAGTTTTGGAATTTCATTTTTATTTTAATTAAAAAAAATTTTTATAAACATATAATGTATTATTGGCCCCAGGGGTACAGGTCTGTGAATTGCCAGGTTTACACACTTCACAGCACTCACCATAGCACATACCCTCCCCAATGTCCATAACCCCACCACCCTCTCCCTACCTCCCCAGTTTGTTTTGTGACATTAAGAGTCTCTTATGGTTTGCCAAAGACCAAGTTTTAAAAGAATACTATTGCTGGGTGCCTGGCTGGCTCAGTTGAACATGTGACTCTTGATCTCAGAATTGTAAGTTCGAGGCCCAGGTGGGGTACAGAGATTACTTTTGAAATAAAACTTTTTAAAAAAGGTAAAAAGGAGAGAATACTACTGCTACCTAAAAGGAGAATTAATGAACGTTGAAGCATTACCTTGGGGTCTGGGTTCCTGCCTTGTACATGCTAAAACACTATGAAAGGGAAATGCCAAGAAACAGAAATCAGAGTATAAAAACACATGAATGCTAAATGATGCCAAATGTCACTTCCCTCCCAACTCCTCTTCTTCAGGCTACTTAAATGTGTTTTATACTACCATCATACCATGGATTTATTTTTTAAGATTTTAAGTAATCTCTACACCCAACGTGGGGCACAACCCTGAGATCAAGAGTTGCATGCTCTATTGAAATAGTAGGCCAAGTGCCCCTACCATGAATTTTTTTCATATGGCACCTTTCCTTTATTGTACGTACTTCAAAAAGTCTTCATCTCATTGCTCCTAAAATACTCCTTTCAAGAAATACTAATCCCATTTTTACAAATGAGGAACGGAGGCCCAGACAAATGAGGTAGATAATATAAATGATCATAAGAGATCTCAGCATCTAGATTAGTGTCCTGCTAAGCTCTAAACTCAAGTTGCATAGATAGGAAAGAATCTAAGTTTCTGGGTGTGTCTGTATATCTTTTATTCATTTTACCATAATAAATCAACACATAATACTGAAATAGATGAATGGATGCATACTAACCTAGAACCTGAAGTTAAAAAACAGAAAATTCTGACTATAAGCCATGTCTTACTAAGATAAGTGATAGTTTCCCCTCATAAAATACTACACAAGGAAAAGCATACAAAAAATTCCTTTGAAAAAAAAATTCCTTTGATAATGGTCTCTGTACAAAATCAGAACTGTACAAAAGCCAAGTCTTATTTCAAAAATTTACTGACAATACAGAAGTACTTTTAAAGGGATGTGGTCCCACTTCCCAGGTTTGAAACTCAGCCCTGGTTTATTGGCTATATAACCTTGAACAAGTTACTTAATGTTTCTGAGCTCCCCTGATTTGCAAAAATGGAGATTGATAATACCTATAATGCTGTTGTGAAAATATGATGACATTACAGTGGATTTTGGCCCTTATAAATATTCACTCACTTCTTTAACAGTTTAACCTTGCAACTTTTCTAATTAATTCAACATATAAGAAAGCAACTACGATACTAGCTTTTATTTTAATGCCATATTCAAAATGCATATATTCAAATGTATATCCACATGTCAAAACAGATTCATTCAGATGCTATCTCTACAGGTTTGGAACAGAATCTTCCTAAAGTCTATGAAAGTAGAAGCTAGATTTGAGTGATAAAACCAAAGTCTAATCCCCTTTATTCAGTACCTGCATGGTTTATGCAAAGCGTTCTAATAAACATACCACTACCAACCACAATCACCAGATTTCTAACCTGGAGAGGACTAAGAGTACAGTAGTAGTCTTGAATAATTTTGGGTGGAAGATCCTGCAAAACATCTTCTTTCATTCTTCTCAAAAGAAAAGGCAGGACTTGCCGGTGCAGTGCATCCATCGCAAGAACACCTGTTAACAGTAAGAGAAAATGGCTTCAAAAGAGTTAGGAATAAGGTAAAGTCACTTGCATGGTATAGAATTCTATCTTTTTCATACCTGCTTCTTGTTCTCGACTAGAGCTTCGAGCATCCCTACTTGCTAATATAGGTTTACCATATCGAGCAGCAAACTGGCGTTCAGTCCCCAAAAATCCTGGCATGAGGAAGTCAAATAATGACCACAGCTCCAAAACGTTGTTCTGAATATAAGAAAGGAGTATCAGTTATCATTTGTACTAGGATTATTTCCTTACACTTGAAAAATGGAATATTAAGAAAGCCCATTTATGATGACAAAGATGAGGGGTAATCACATTTTTATATATTTTGTGTAAGTCTGTATTTTAATATGTAAAATTCACATCAGTATCCTTGGTGAAAATATTCTATTCTATTGGGTGGAATTTTCAAGCCTCTTTCACCATAATAAGCCTTGGTCCATGGTGTTTAAATCCTATTGGTGGCATCTATCAAGTAATAAAAAGAAGAGCAGAAAGATGAATGTTTCTGAATCTTTTATCTTTGACACTAAAATTAACAGCAAGATTTAAAGAACTTGGCTGACATCAAAATTTAAGGAAAACTTAGAAGAGTTTCGTTATAGGTCAAGTCTATCAGTACTCAAGGGCCATGAAACAGGCACAGTTTCCTTCCAATTCTACTGCTCAAGTTTCATTTTATTTTTTTTTTTAAAGATTTTTTTTTTTTAAGATTTTATTTATTTGTTAGAGAGCAAGCGAGCACAGGCAGACAGAGAGGCAGGCAGAGGGAGAAGCAGGCTCCCTGCCGAGCAAGGAGCCCGATGTGGGACTTGATCCCAGGATGCTGGGATCATGACCTGAGCCGAAGGCAGCCGCTTAACCAACTGAGCCACCCAGGCGTCCCTGAAGTTTCATTTTAAAAAAAGGAAGGAAAAAAAATCAGCACTTTTCCATTTTAGATGCATTCCCAATATGTGTCGATCCTAAGGTACCATGTAGGGCTTTAGGGTGGTGTCTCCTTCTCCCTCTGCCCCTCCCCCTGCTTGTGCTCTCTCTCTTAAATAAGGAAATCTTTTAAGATTTTATTTATTAACAGAGAGAGAGTGGGGCGGGGGGACATAAACAGGGGGAGATAGAGAGGGAGAAGCAGGCTTCCCACCAATCAGGAGCTGGAGCCCGATGTGGGGCTCAATCTCAGGACCCTGGGATCATGACCTGAGCTGAAGGCAGACACTCAAGGACTGAGCCACCGAGGCGCCCTCAAATAAATAAAATCTTAAAAAGATTTGAGAGAGAGTGAGTGAGCACACACACGCATCATGACCCTGAGGTTATGACCTAAGTGGACACCAGAAGTCAGATACTTAACCAACTGCGCCACCCAGGCATCTCTTCCTATTGCTTTTAAAACCCAGTTTGCTCAGATACTGTTACATACCAAATGAACCATTACAAAATGCAATTATTGGAAATTATCATTCCTATAAACTTTTTAAAAAAATGAAAAGAGAAGGAAAATACTTCTTTAATTCACTGCCAAATGTCAAATCAAGCCTTCTTTCCACACGGCAAATACATACAGAGATAGTACAATAAATAACTACCTGGATTGGTGTTCCAGAAAGAATAATCCTATAATTAGCAGTCAGTTGTTTTACTGCTTTTGACAATTTTGTTTTCCCATTTTTGATGACATGGCCTTCATCAAGAATACAGTAGTTAAATTTAATATTTCTAAGGGAGAATAAGCAAAAAAATATAGTGTCTTTTAGTATATGGCAAGAACTATATGAAGAGCCTTTCAGGCAGGAAAATATTAACTCTCTTCAAATTTGATACTGTTTTTCTAAACAAAAAAATTTTAATTCTTACCTAAAGAAATCTATGTCATTCCTCACAACATCATATGAAGCCACTATCAGATTATGTCTTTTTACTTGATGCTGTAACCTGTATTTAAAAAGAAATAAATTAGTAGGAAGCAAGGAACCTGCGAAGTCCATAATATAATTTCAAAGGGGATGCTACTGCTACCACCTTACAGGGTGTTTCAACATGCCTACTAAGCCCAACATTCCTTTCTGCTTATTCTACATCCATGACCCTGCCACTTGAAGACCATTCTTCTTTTGACTTGGCCTTGTTAGCCTAACTCAGTCTGGCTAGAAAAGAGATTGGTACTTGATTCAAACTGTGGTGGACACTTCATTTGCTAACACCTCTTCCTTAAAGGCACTATTCCTTCTAAACTCATGTTGTGCTGAGGGATGAGGGGAAGCCACGTGTGCCCATAATCACCAAAGAGATGAAGCACTGAATCAGGTTGAGCCATTCACAATATTTTATCCCCTGACCACAAAGACTGGTTTGGGAGCATGACCCAAACCAGGCCAGTCAGTCATTTCCAGTATTGATATAGTCATGATGGAAGAGAGAAGATTTCTGTTTACTACAGCTGCCAAGCCAGAAGAATGTGGGTCTAAGACTATCTATGGTCTTTTTTTTTTTTTTTTTTTAAGTAGGCTCCATGCCTGGCACAGAGCCCAACACAGGGCTTGAACTCACGACCTGAAGATCAAGACCTGAGCTGAGATCAAGAGTCGGATGCTCAATCTACTGAGCCACCCAGGCACCCCTATGTATGGTCATTTTATCCACCAACAGCAGAGACCAATAAAACAAGCTGTGAATGGGGAGGAAGAGAAAATGAGAGCAATCTAGATGTGCCTGAAGCAAGAATTCACCCCTGAAATTCTCAGTTTAGTGAATTAATGAATTTCTTATTTGCTTAAGCTAGTTTGAGCTTCTATACCTTTAAATTAATAAGTTCTGACAGACACTAGAGTAAATTCTTTTAAAAGTGCAAGCTGTTGACTTGCCTGTGTTCAAATCCTCACTCTGCCCATTAAATTAGTTGTAAGACCTTGGACCCAGGCCCCATGTCTTAGACTTTTATCTGTAAACTGGGAACAAAAATAATAACCATACCTCATATGGTGATTGTGCAAATACATAATACACATTTTTACATAAATTTGAAACTACTAAGAATAATGCCCGGCTAATAAATGCTCAACATATGTTAGCTATTACTGATACAGAGAGACAGCAAATCTATGGACTAATCAGCAACCTATGATTCTCCATGCTTTAAAAGATGAACTGAAATCAATGAAATTCTGCTCTTCAAAATTTGTATTTAGGAACATAAAGGATGTACTAGTTTAAGAGAGAAAGGGTAAAGCTAATAGAACTCTAGCAATGCTATGGTATCAGGGCAGCCAGAGCAGTCACTATGAAGCAAAAGCATTTTGGGGATTAGGGAGCTCTTAGAGAAAGATACGCTATAATCACAAAGGCTCCCAAGAAGGGCAGCGAGAATGGCTTTGGTTCCTAGGTCAAATACTTAAAAAACCCAACTGACTGTTAACAATGGTTGAAGTCCTTAAACTTTAATGAGTCTCACTGATTTTATCTTTATAATGTATATTAATCTTTCTTAAATTAAGAGTTTCTGACAACTAAAAAACCTAGAATTTTTAATAAATTTTATCCTAAAGTTCTCAAGCAAAAAATTAAACATTTTTTGTTGTATAGTTCTTACCTTATTCTTTCAGTAGGAGGTCCAGTATAGTGTAATGGATTGAGATATTCCTTGGAGCAAAATTTACCTACTTCATCCACCCAGTGACCTGTTAATGTTGGCGGACAAACCACCAAGGAAGGAAGGGGCATACATTCTGCCAATTTTGATCTTGCATATTCCTGGGCCCTTTATAACAATAAAACACAATGAATTAACTGGCTTGTTTAATTTCTTAGCATCTGAAAGCTCTTTTTAAAAAATAGTATTTTAAATTACCTGTGACAATGATCTCCTGCTAGAATGCAGATGGACTGTAAAGTTTTTCCTAAGCCCATGTCATCACACAGAATTCCATGAAGTTTATACTTATTAAGAAATGCTAACCAGTTCACACCATCCTGAAAGGTTGGGAGAAAGAATTAGAAATATTAATAGAACGTAAAAATTTTTTTCTTGTAAAACATGTATGCACAGACCAAAAATCTTTATTTTTATAGGCAAAAGAGTAATAAATGGGTATAAGACACTAAACACAACCTTTTACTAGGTCAATTTTAAAAACTTCAAAATACATTGAAAGGAATAATCACTATTTATAAGATAAGAATAAAACTTTACCTGCTGATATTTTCTGAGTTCAGCATTGATTGGTACTGGTATTTTGTAATTTTCTAATTTTTTCCCATCTAATAATTGCTCCAAAAAGTGTCGCTCCTTGGCTTTCAATTGGATTAATTCTTCTGACATATTTGGAGGATCTGGAATGCCTGCCTGAAGTGATTTTTTTAAACAGTATTAAAACTATTTACCACAGTTAATTTTTTCATACTCAAGATTATGGATAATTTCAAATCTTACTAAAATATAAATGCAGAGGAAAAAATTCAAAAATAGCAATAACAAGAAGTAAAATATTTTTAAAAGATTTTATTTGAGGGGTGCCTGGGTGGCTCAGTGGGTTAAGCCTCTGCCTTCGGCTCAAGTCATGATCCCAGGGTCCTGGGATGGAGCCCCACATCGGGCTCTCAGCTCAGCAGGGAACCTGCTTCCCTTCCTCTCTCTGCCTGCCTCTCTGCCTACTTGTGATCTCTGTCTGTCAAATAAATAAATAAAATCTTAAAAAAAAAACAACAATAAAATATTTTATTTGAGAGAATGTGTGAGAGAGCACATGGGGGCGCAGGGGCAGAGGAAGTGTGCCCCAATAATAAATAATAAATACTTTTAAAGACTGGACAATAAAAAGAGTTTAAATTTGACGGGTATTAAAAATGCTATGGGGGGGGCGCCTAGGTGGCTCAGTGGGTTAAGCCTCTGCCTTCAGCTAAGGTCATGATCTCAGGATCCTGGGATGGAGCCCCACATTGGGCTCTCTGCTCAGCAGGGAGCCTACTTCCCCCCGACCCCCCCCCGCTCTCTCTCTGCCTACTTGTGATCTCTGTCAAATAAATAAATAAAATCTTAAAAAAGTGCTATGGGTCTACTAAATAAATATATCTGAGGTATTTTTAAAGAACAATTACAACTTTTTTCCCCACATCAGGCATTACTCTTGACAAAGAAGCAGATAGAATCCTGTAACTTATTTTAAATACAATGCTAGAGCTTCTCAATTTTAGTGTTATGATGCCCCAAGGGTATCGGTTCTCAAAATGTATTCTGCAGACCCCTCAGGAGCCCCAAGACTTTTTCAAAGGGTCACTGAGGCCAAAACTATTTCATAATAAAAGAAATAAATGAAAGACATTGTTTGATTTTTTCACTGTGTTGACATTTACACTGATGCCACAAAAGTAATGATGGGCAAAACTGCTTATGTCTCAGAAAGAATCAAGGCACTGTATTACAGCCATGCACCAGCATTTTTTTTTTAAAGCCAGTTTCACTTAAGAATGTCCTTAAAGCAGTAAAAATAATTTTATTAGACCTCAACCCTTGGATGCCTATCTTTTTAACATTCTGTGCAAAAAAATGTGAAGTTCCTATAAAGCACTTTTGCTGCTTATCAAAATACAATATGCTGAGGAAAAACACTTATGAGACTGTTTAAATTGTGATCTGACTGAGCCATATTTCATTGAACAAAATTTTACTTGAATGGACTGACAAACTATAATTACTCTGACTTGGCTACTTGGCCAACATTTTCTCAAAAATAAATCTGTCACTTCAAGGAAAACAATTAACGTAACTTGTTGTCAGTCATAAAATTCAATCTTCCAAAAGAAACAGCATTGTGAGCCTGAACCTATGTATAAGCTTTCCAATACTTAAAAAACAATTTCTGTTGGTGATATTATGAACCTGATTTTTTGCTATTTTAGGATAAAATATACCAACTTTAAAATATTTACATAACTCAGTAAACTACTGTTTTCCAAATGACCAGCGCTTATGTTTAAAAAAACATGTATAGGTAAAAGATCTACTGAAAAGTGTAAGATAAACCAATAAATTTTAACATAGATTTTACAGTCATTGATAGGATTTTAGATTCCACACTGCACATAAATTTAATAAGCTTTCTCCTTTTGAGTTTTGGTATGCTATCAGATAAAAGAACATCCACAATTATTTGAAAAGGCTGTCAAAATACTGCTCACTTTTCCAACTACCTATCTCTGAGGCTTGACTTTCTTCATATAGCCTCAACCCAAGAAACATTTTGCAACAGAGTGAATGCCCAAATACAAGAATCAAACTATCTACTATTAGGGCAAACATATCAAACAATTTCACTCTTCTCACTTATTTTCATTTTAGAAAAAAGTTATTTTTCATTTAAAAATGCTACTGATGGTAACATCTAATGGGTTTATTAAATGAATTAATAAATCTTTTTTACATTTCTCAGTTTTAATTTCTATTATAGAAAATATAATAAAAGCTCTTTGGGGTCTTTGATTTTAAGAATATAATGAGATCCTCAGACCAAAAAGTTTGAGAACTACTGCCCTGTGGTGTCTCTAAAGTTAAGAAATGCAAAATCTTGGGGTGGGGTGGAGAAAGAAATGTAAAATTCTGGAAACAAATTCAATTAAAGTCAATTAAAATATATATTCCATATAACATGAGAAACAGTATCAGAGAAATAAGGTATGTACACTGAGTCCTAAAAATAGCTTCCTTGTTATATTTTTCAAAAGGTTTTGGAATTAACAACTCTATGTAGTAAGATAGAAACTAACACTTTTGCACATCTAATAGCAATAGCATAATGATAATCATCAAAATGAGCACAGTGCTTCATAAAGAAATAACAAAAATTTCAAACATCTGTCTTCAAGGAATTTTTTCTAATAGGTGACAACCAGCTATAAGGCCGTAAAACGAGGTCCATTTCCTAACAACGAAATCCTAAGCCCAAGAGTCATAAATGCTACTCAGTGCCAGGAACCTTTCTTGTCAGTATCATCCTCATTCCAATTCCTGTAAAATCAGCAACAGTTATTAATAGTGCAGGAAGTTAAAGCTTTTGTCAAAATCACTGGTTGATATTCCCTGAATCCTCCTCAGTGTGTATTTCAGAAAAGTACATGTTCTTCCTATGAAAATGTAAGAGAGGAAATCAAGATAGAGTGGAACAGAAATATACCTGCATGATATTCTTGTTTCTACTGCTACATCTTCAAACTCAGTAATCTTTTCTTTTGTAGTATCTAATCTGCTATCCATCCCATCCAGTGTTTTTATGTATATTTTTTCATCAAGAAGTTCAATTTGGGGGCGCCTGGGTGGTTCAGTGGGTTAAAGCCTCTGCCTTCAGCTTAGGTCATAATCCCAGGGTCCTGGGATCAAGCCCCAAATGGGGCTCTCTGCTCAGTGGGGAGCTTGCTTCCCCCGACCCCCACCCTGCCCCGCCTACCTCTCTGCCTCCTTGTGATCTCTGTCTGTCAAATAAATAAAATCTTAAAAAGAAAAAAAGTTCAATTTGGTTTGTCCTTTTATCTTTTACTTTCTTCATTACATTCATGCTTTCCTCTACTTCTTGAACACACAGGGTATATTTTAATGTCCTGTCTACTATTTCTATTCTCTGGGTCATTTCAGGGTTTGTTTCTATTGACTGACTTTACTGGTGGTTACTGGATATATTTTCATACTTGGTCAGTTTCTGGTGGGTGCCAAACATCATTTATGTTCTTGGGTGCTAGATTTTTTGGTTTTAATATCTGAGTTATTTTCTAGGATACAGTTTAAGTTACCTGAAATCATTTAAATCCTCCTTTCAAGGTTTATTTTAAAGCTTTGTTAAGGTAGGTCCAAATAAGCATTTGCCAAGGGCTCAATTTGATCCCACTACACAGGCAATATACTTCTAAGGACTGTTGTTAATGCTCTAAATGGTGGAAGAGCTTCTGATTCAGCTTGATGGAAACACAAACTATTCCTGGCCCTTTGTGAGCTCTGGGAATTGTTCCACCTATGCCTTTCAATCATCCTTTTCTTCTAGTCTCAAACACAAATATGCCCAGATGAATACTCAACCCTGGTGTGGACTTTTGGAGCTTCTTCTCCATGCAGGTACTACTCTTAAGTACTCTGCCTTTCAAATTCTAACCATCTTGTCCTACCTACACTCTGAGCTCTTGACCATTCAACTTGGCAATGCTTTTGAGGCTCTGTTTAGGTTTCACTTCCCTATCCTATGACCTGGAAACTCACTCCAGGAAGCAAGCTAGGACACTTAATTTGTTTTTTGTTTTTTCTTAAAGATTTATTAATTGGACAGAGAGAGACACAAAGAGAGAAGGAACACAAGCAGGGGGAGTGGGAGAGGGAGAAGAGGCTTCCTCCCGAGCAGGAAGCCTGATGTGGGGTTCGATCCCAGGACTCTGGGATCATGACCTGAGCCAAAGGCAGACACTTAATGACTGAGCCACCCAGGCGCCCCACTTCATTTGTTTCTCATCTCTCATGAATCACTATCCTGTGTTGCCTATTGTTATAACACCTGAAAACCACTTTTTGATTCATTTTGTTTAGTCTTCTAATTAAGATGGGAAGATAAATTTGGTTGTTTTATTTTCTTTTGAAGATCTTATCTTTAAGTAATCTGTACACCCAACATGGGACTTGAAATTACAACTCTGAGATCAAGAGCTGCATGTTCCACCAACTGAGCCTGTCAGGTGCCCCGATCCCTGTGTTTCTGTCATGGCCAAAAGTAAAATATAGATCACATTCTTTTTTTTTTTTAAGATTTTATTTATTTTTATGTCAGAGAGAGAGGGAGAGAGTGAACGAGCAGAGGCAGACAGAGTGGCAGGCAGAGGCAGAGGGAGAAGCAGGCTCCCTGCCGAGCAAGGAGCCCGATGTGGGACTCTATCCCAGGACGCTGGGATCATGACCTGAGCCGAAGGCAGCCGCTTAACCAACTGAGCCACCCAGGCGTCCCAGATCACATTCTTTTAATTCTGACATCAAAGAGAATTTTACTAATCTTTTCTCAATCTCTAAAGGTCAAAGTCTCTTTACTTTGCCAATCTGCTACCAAATATTGTTAGTCCCCCCCTTAAGAAAAAAAAAAGAAAAGAAAAGAAAAAAAGATTCCTATGCCCAAATGACTCAGTTGGAGGAATGTGCGACACTTGATCTCAGTGTTATAAATTCAAGCCCCAGGTTCGGTGTGGAGATTACTTAAAAATAAATTCTAAAAAAGACTTTAGGGACGCCTGGGTGGCTCAGTTGGTTAAGCGGCTGCCTTTGACTCAGGTCATGATCCCAGCGTCCTGGGATGGAGTCCCACATCGGGCTCCCTGCTCGGCAGGGGGCCTGCTTCCCCCTCTGCCTCTGCCTGCCACTCTGTCTGCCTGAGCTCGCTCTCTCTCTCTCTCTAATAAATAAATAAAATCTTAAAAAAAAAAATTAAAAAAAAAAAAAGACTTTAGCACCTCACAGTGGATTGGGCTCTGTTTTGGGGTATTTCCATTCTAATCCATAAACAGCTATTAAAATGATTTTCCTAATAACTATTAAACTGCTTTCAGCTGTTAGATTAATTTTCCTAAAACACCATTTTCAGCATCTACTCTTTTGCTCAAAGAACACATGGTGGTTTCCTATCACTCATTGATTCCAAAGTGACACAGGGCCAAAGGGAACTAACAATTTAGTTTACATATAGAGGATGCAAGGACGAAGAATTAAAAAATACAAGTAACACCTTGGAAGCAGAAGATGGAAACTATTCCAGAAATGACTTGTGTCTTTCAATACAGTAGTCTAGTATTTTTTTAAAGTATTTATTTATTTACTTGAGAAAGAGAGAGAGAGAGAGCAAGCAGGGTGAAGGGCTGGGGGAGAAGTAGACTCCCTGCTGAGCAGGGAGCCGGATGCGGGGCTCAATCCTGGGACTCTGGGATCATGACCTGAGCCAAAGACACACACTTAACTGACTGAGCCACCCCAGGCGCCCACAGTCTAGTATTTCTTTTTTGCCATAGTAGTTATTTTAATACTTTTTATTGTGGAATAAGCCATGTAGAGAAATACATAAATAAATGTACAGTTTCATAAAACAACTTTATAACCATTACCATGTCAATAAAAATAGCCCTGCCATAATCCTAGAAGATCCCATATGCGCCTTCTCAGTGACAACCCACTCTCCTTTCCCCAAGAGGCAATCACTTTATTCACAGCAACCTCTTTCTTTTCTTTATGCCTTTATCCCATAAGTATGCATCCCATGTACCTTTACCTATTTTTGAACATCATAAAAACAGAATCTTATGTTAAAGATTAATATTGTTGGGATGCCTGGGTGGCTCAGTTGGTTAAGTGGCTGCCTTTGGCTCAGGTCATGATCCCAGGGTCCTGGGATGGAGTCCCACATCAGGCTCCTTGCTCAGCGGGGAGCCTGCTTCTCCCTCTGCCTCTGCCTGCCCCTATGTCTACCTGTGCTCGCTCCCACTCTCTCTCTGACAAATAAATAAAATCTTTAAAAAAAAAAGAATCTCTTAAAAAAAAGATTAATATTGTTGTTTCTATTTTGTTCATTATATTGTAGTATCATCACCATTATCATCCAGTTAAACATATCTACTCCACCAATGATGAACATTTAAGTGGTTTTAGACTACAATAAATAATGCTATGATAAATGTTCTTAAAGATTATGTCTTGGTACATGTGTATGAAATTCCCTAGGCTATATATCTAGGATGAATTTGCTGAGTTATTGGGATGGGAATCTTCAAGTTCAGCAGGCATAGGCAAACTTTTTGTTTTTGTTTTTTTAAAAAAAAGTTATTTATTTAATTGACAGAGAGATCACAAGTAGGCAGAGAGGCAGGCAGAGAGAGAGAGGAGGAAGCAGGCTCCCTGCTGAGCAGAGAAGCCTGATGCGAGGCTCAATCCCAGGACCCGGAGATCATGACCTGAGCTGAAGGCAGAGGCTTTAACCCACTGAGCCACCCAGGCGCCCCTAGGCAAACTTTTTTTTAATAGAGGTTTTCCAACTTATGCTCATACTTTGCAGTAGGAATCTAAAATGGTACAGTTACTTTGGAAAACAGCTTGGCAATTCCTCAAAAAGTTCAACATCATATGATCCAGTTATTCCATTTCTAGACATCTGCTCAAAATAAATAAAAGCATATATTCACACAAAGACTTATAAGTAAATGTTCATAGTAGCATTACTTGTAATAGTCAAAAGGTAATAAAAATCCAAAAGTCCAACTGGTGAGTAGATAAACAAAATGTGGTACATCCATACAATGGAATACTATTTGGCCAAAAAAGGGGAAGTACTGATACATACTACAACATGGATTAATTGTATATCTACTGATTTCCTGAACTGTAAAAATCTCATGGGGTGTCTGGGTGGTTCAGATGGTTAAGCGTCTGCTCAGGTCATGATCTCCAGGTCCTGGGATCGAACCCCATATCAGGCTCCCTGCTCAGCGGGGAGTCTCCTTCTCCCTCTCCCCCTGCTTGTGTCCTCTGTTTCTGTATCTCTCTCAAATGAATTAAAAAAAAAAAAATTCCATCAAAATATTTTAAGTAGTTTGGTGGCAGGGTCCTGGTCCTTCCCTTGCTTCAAGCCACTTCTAGTTCCAATACTGGCCACATATTTTTATTTCTAGCCCATGAATATACTCCAAAATTCTCCAACCAACCTTCTAGTCTGCTTTCTCCACACGCCCACAGACATTTCATTTGCTTTTTACACCTTCTCTTATCATCTCTCAAATTTACCTTTCATGAAAATATTGGCACAGAATCTTTACCTTGGTGTTACCAGGGACACTTAGGAACAATTCTGTTTCTAGAATAGCATCAATAAATGATCATTCTTTTAGGAACCATAGTTTTACTTAAAACCATAAACACACACATACACGTTTATATATAGATGAATATATAGATATATGTATTTCCATTAAAGTATAAAATTCCTAATGCTTGTACACATACTCACAATGTTTTTAACCTGACATTGTTTTTAAAAAATTACAATTATTACAGATGAAATTATAGAAAACATTAAGTCTATAAACCAAGTGTTTCAACTTACCTCAAGCGGCATGAGTCTAATTAGTGTTGCAAAGCACTGTGTAGCCATGAATCTTACACTGTCTGTCTGATCACTCATTCTTCCCAACACAGGCACAACTAAAAGGACAATATATGGAACAATACCAACATCCAGTTGTTCCATTACACCTGAGTAAGTTATTAAAGAAATTTCCAAACTGTTCTGAGGTTAATGTTTTCACAAACAAAATATATATTTTGATATATTGAAATATATCAAGATTTTAACTTCTAAAATGGTTCTCCATTTTCTCCTCTATATCACAAGGGAATAGACTGTCCCTTGAGATCTATGATTCAATTATAACTGCATTTGTACACTGTCCTTTTTTGTAAGTATTATGTAACTTTCTCTTGATAAAGACTATAAAATCAGGTTTTTCACCTGAAAGAGGCTGGAGGAAGTTTTAATTAGGTTTTTCTCATAGAGAAATTCTCATAAGTTGCTAGAATTCTGGTACCAAAATAAAACAAGTAACACTGCAAGCAATGGAGCACAATTCAATGTCACTCGAAGATTAATTCCAAATTTCTAACCAGAATCCTGACAGTCATAAACTGGACATAGCAGGGCCCAATAAGTTTAGTGCTCCTGCACTCTTCAGCATTTCTGAACCAGAGTTTCTACTGATTTGCTCTCCATCCACATTTCTTTAACTTCGAGTTAAAGAATGACAATGGATGCTGTACCCAGAGCAAAAAGCTTGCCTGTGTATTTCTAGTTATTTAGTACAGTTAGTCATTTTCCACCCACATAATGAACTTTGAAAGCATACTATGTTTATAAAATACAGACTACATACACAGTGTCTGATTAGTACAACACTGTTATAAACTAATAGATCAGTTACTAGAAATATATTTTATAAAGTACCTAAAATTATTTTTGCCTATTAAAGAACTCTTAAAATAGTAATTCTTCAAACTCTGTGAAAATTTTCAAAATAAAATGTAAATATATTTGTAATGTATTTATGATGTAATATAAAGATACCTCAAAATAAAATATAACAGAGTAGTTTTCTTTTTGGAACAAGACAGGTTATTTATGAACATTTAAATGAGTTAATGAATTTTACTAGAGTCAACCTTAAGTAAAATACAATTTCTAAAGTTTTAAATATAAAAAAGGATACATGCAAGTGCTTCAATTGCACCCTCTTGTTTGATATTATCGTCAATTGCTCCTAGCCATGGAAGAACCTTCTCCAAAAAAATATTCATTGTTTCCATGGTAGCTATTTTGCTCATGACGCCTACACAACGAGCAGCCATGTGCCTCACTGCAGTGCTAGGATACTGAAGGCACGTATAAAGATGGGTCAAATGCTGTACCAACTAAAAACAAAAAGTTTAAGACAATCAGAATATTCATTAGGGGATCTACTGTTTAAAATATAACTACTACAGCCCATACTCAGAGGTTCTTAATATTCTAAATGTCTAAATCCAAGAATATTCTAAATGTCTAAATCCAATTACCTCAAACATTATTGTCAAAACATCCTCAATAAAAAATTAATCTAAATCCAAACTAAGATACTGAAACTCTTTAAACTAAAAGGTACGTCACTTCTCCTCTGTTTCTTTTCTCTTACAGTATCAGGGTGTAACCTGTAAGATTCTCCTGACATTGGAGAAATGACACCACACATCACCAGTCCCTTCCCAATCTGGTAGCTCTGGGTTAGGTTTAGGTATGTATGTTTGTTTTTTCAAGTAAGCTCTATGCCCAATGTGGGGCTTGAACTCATGACCCTGCCAAGATCAAGAGTCACATACTCAACTAACTGAATCAACCTGGCACCCCTAGATACATACTTTTTACTCACTGGGTTGAGTGATCCTAATTTGTTCTAGGTACCATCCTTTGGTAGGTTTTCCCACTTCAACTTCCTGGCTTGCCACAGGCATTATGATCACAAAAGCATGATATATCTCATTAATAACTGCCTGCTGCATGGAATACCAGGATTAATCTTAATGGTGAAAAGACTAACCTTAAAACAGCTCAGATGAATGTTAAGCTGATCATAGTAGGGTGAGAGCATACAGATGGATTCTGCCCTTCTCTACTAATGATAAATCAGCAAAATTTAACAAGTAGAAAGATATAACTTCATTACTCTATATAATATAAACAGAAAAGGTTTGTTCTTCTTTCTCCTAGATTCACCCCTTTCTGTTAGATATGAATAGGGAATTGGAGCTAACACACCTAACAACACTGTAAATTGCAGAGTTCCTATTACAGTTATATGGAAAGAATACTGCTTCCTTCTATGGAAAAACCAGATATTTAATTCTCTAGTCTGTTTTTCTCCTCTATCACAATTTTTTTTAAAGAAATATTTATTTTAATAGTCAAAAAACACAAACCAGTGTTCTTTGCCACTGAATAGCTTCAAATTCCTCTACCTTCACACTTATCTTAGGAAGAAGTTTTATTACCCGTGTTGTTCCTTTCTTGGAGCTGTATTACTAAATATGGCATAAATTAATAGGGCTGTAACTTTCTTTCTGTTTATACCAGGCTTCTGTATCAGAGCCCTGTTCCCACTGCTCCATATTCTAAGCTCCCAAAGTGAGTTTTCTAACATTCATGCACCAAACTCTGCCCCAAAGCCCACAAGAAATGTGCTGTCAATAAAGAAGGAATCTAGTTATACCACATAAAAGATGTTATATGTTATACCACATACAAAGTTACACATTTTAAGCCTTAAGACTTTTTAATAAAACCACTTGTTTTATTAGAAGAAAATTACACTTGCTTTAGTTAGTTACCAAGGGATGAAGCTCAGAATCCATTGAAGCTGCTGCTGTTTCAAAAACTTGCAGAGAATTCACCAGTTCTTGGGCAGGACCATCTCCCTTTTCCAAGAGGGACTTTCCATCTATTAAGATATATTGATTTAAGTATGTATCACCTTGCAAATAATTTTTCAAAGTCCAACTCGGAAAAATATGTACACACCAAAATTACTTATGTCGATTGTATTCCTCAATGGGCCAACCATAGCATCCCAGAGATGTGGCAACTTCACTGCCATTTCACCACCAAAATGCTTCACTATGGTTGTCAAAGCAAATTCAGCTCCTCTTCGCTGTACCAGGTAAGGCTTCTGGGCCTAAAATGAAATATTAGTTGATAAGAGAGTTGGAAAAAAAAGCATAATGGGTTTGAAATTTTTTATTATTATTTTATTTCTTTATTTGACAGATAGAGATCACAAGCAGGCACAGAGGCAGGCACAGAGAGGGGGAGGCAGGCTCCCCGCCGAGCAGAGAGCCCAATGCAGGGCTCGATCCCAGGACCCTGGGATCATGACCTGAGCCGAAGGCAGAGGCTTTAACCCACTGAGCCACCCAGGCGCCCCGGGTTTGAAATTTTATTAAGAGAATTTAAAAGTCACCATCTAAGAACTCATGGTGTTACCATTAACCAATTAAGCAACTATAAACATATTTATCACTATAAATGTCTTTCAATAATTAAATGTACATGGGCATAAACCCCCAAACTAGATTTTTCCATCCAAAGTAAAACACTCCATTGGAGCTGAAAAATAAGGAAGAGAAGAATAAGCAGTTTCTAGAGATAGTCGTAAGTGACAATTTTTTTTCCCTGCTCCCTGCCCCAAAGAAACTTACCAGCCAAAGAGAAGATAAGGAGATAAAATGAATTGTCCTTATATTTATATTCACTTAAAGGGTATAATAAAAGCATCTGATGAATGTAATAATAAGATTAATAAGCTCTTACTTTGGCAGTAATTTCATCCTAATACAAAAAAACTATCCCCTCCAGAAAGATGCATATATTTTTACAATTATTTTTTAAAGGAAGAACTATGTAAACCATAGAGATATAAATACCAAAATCACCAAATTTTTTTAATTAAAATTATTATGGTAAGAATCACGTAAATCACAGTAATTTTTTAAATTAAAATCACAGTAATTTTTTTAATTAAAATTATTATGGTAAGAATAGAATCAGTGAAAAAAATATTTACAGAATATTTAGAAAGAAACACAGGTAAGAAGGTAAGATTTTTTATTTAAAAAAGAAACCTAGGGTGCCTGGGTGGCTCAGTGGGTTAAGCCTCTGCTTTCAGCTCGAGTCATGATCTCGGGGTCCTGGGATTGAGGCCCGAGTCGGGCTCTCTCCTCAGCAGGGAGCCTGCTTCCTGCTCTCTCTCTCTCTCTCTCTGCCTGCCTCTCTACCTACTTGTGACCTCTATGTCAAATAAATAAAATCTTAAAAAAAAAAAAGAAACCTAAAATATATTTTACAGAAATATATTAGACACATGTCTTTTAGCACTGATAGTTTATAACAGAACTAAGTTTCTTTTTGGGGGGGGGGGTTAAAGATTTTATTTATTTATTTGACACAGAGAGAGCACAAGAAGGGGAGTAGCAGGCAGAAGGAGAGGGAGAAGCAGGCTCTTCAGAGAGCAGGGGGAGCCCGATGTGGGACTCGATCCCAGGACCCCGGGATCATGACCTGAGCTGAAAGCAGTTGCTTAACCAGCTGAGACACCCAGGTGCCCTGAACTAAGTTTCTATGTCATGCCAACCAAAGGAACTACCTAGAGCATCATTCTACCATTAATACTGTGACTATAAACATTTCAAAAACCACTTTTTAATTGTCCTTAAAGAAGACTGTGCTGTAAACAAGTACACCAATGAAACAGAAAAGAAAGCCTAATAGATACTCACATATATGAAGCATGATATATAACAAAGGTGCCATTATAAACCATGAAGGAAAGGATTCAACAGTGGGATAACTAGCTGTTCATATAGAAAAATAAATTTAGATCCCTCATATCACACATTTAATAAATTGCAGGCTGACTAAAAGTCAAGCAGGTGATAATTATCTGGCACTAGAAGTTTGCGGTCTTTCTGGATCATGTTGTGGAGTTACTACAAAAGATTAATTCCAGTTCTATCACTTAAAAATATAATAATGGATGCTCATATGACAATTTAGCTCTCAACCTGTAAGTTATCTGTTTAAAAGTCAGAGTAGTCAGAAAAACCCAAACAACTATTTACCTCATCAAGTTCAACAAGGATATTTCCACTACTTCCTGCAGGAAGATCTGCTATTTGAGCTTTTACTGCTTTGGGGGTAGGACCTCGCCTACTTGTGATAGCAAAAGCAGCTTTCTGGTGCCTGTAGAGCGTAATTATACCTCTGTGTTTGGTGACTGTATGGTGCATCCCATCTTTTTCGGAGTTGGATCCTAAAAAGAAAAATATTAAATAACTTTTTAAGCATAATATAGGTGACCAAATGCTTTCTGCTCCAAAAGAGATAAAACATATTTTTAAAACTATGTCTTTAAACCTCAATTTTTATAAGCTGACATTTTCTTTAGTCAATGAGATAGTAACAAAACAGTCAATAATTTACAACATTAAGTTAAATATTTTGATATCTGCATAGAACCATATTTAATATAAAATTGTAGAATCATGTTAAAAAGAAATATGACATGCAAGAATGATTTTGAGCCTTCAGTTAAAATATATTAATTTTTAAAAAATAAATGACTGCTTCTAGGCATAAAAAGAAACAAAATACATTGCAAGCAAGTTCTAAAGAAATGTCCACGGTCATCATAAATTCAGAAACACTGACCACTGTGCAAAATATTACTGGCTCAAATAATACTAGGGGTTGGCGGGGGGAGGAGAGGGAGACTGTTACCCTAGTATAGTTTTAAGATGAGGATATTCAGTTGGGAGAGGGTGGTGGGGTTACATTATGTTTAAATAAAAATAAAAATTTAAAAAAAAAAGGATATTCAAAATGTCACCTTCTCTTCCAGTTTGTTCACATTTTGTTATGACCTACACTGCGCCAAAGTTGTAAATCTATTCCATTTTGAATAATTTGCTTTTCCAAAATCTTATAAACAAACAAAAAATGAATCACATAGTAATGATTAAGGCACGTAAAGAAACATTGGTCCTTGATACTAGCCTGCAGAGAGCAATTCTTACTTTCCAGATGAAATCAGAATGGCTACACATTTTTCCCCCCAGAATGGCTACACATTATTTGCTAAAGGTAACAGAGTTCCCTTATAAGACATGCACTAAATTAGAGAAACCAGAGTTTTATAGGAAGAAATTTTTATTCAACATTTGATACAATTAAGTTTTCTAGTCCTATAAAGAGTAAAGCCTTATGATGGTCTGGAAAGAGAGGGTAGAGTTAAACCTATCTCACAGATTTTAGTCATCTGAAATATCAAGTCTTTTAGGTCTTCTAGAATTAGTTTGAGTTTAGAGGGTTGTTATTTGATTACCAATATATGCAAAATGGGAAAAAACTCCAATATAAACTGTGCTTAAACGATACCTATAGTAAATGAAAACAAATTTAAATGGTTCTCTACCCCAAACGCAGGTTTAGATACATACCTTTAGAATTGTCCTGGCCACTTTGTGTTGGTACTGGACATGTGACACAAGGAGTTAGATATGGGTCCACACAAAGTGAGCTACAGAGGTTTTTAATAATTTTTGAATTGGGGCAGGGTGTCCTTGTTGTACACTGCTGAAGTAGTTTTGCTATGCACTGAGCTGCATAGTTTTGTACTAGTGTATTCTCTTCTTTTTTAATTGTCTCCATTAATGGCTTTATGACAGGATTTAATTTCTCTGGAAGCTGCTGCAAACTCACAACTGCACATGCAGCAAAAGTATGCACTCTCAACTGCAGCACTTGCCACTCCTGATTGGTCTCTGTAACTGTCATGTGGACCTGCTGTCGCTTACTATCTAACTGCTGTAACACTTGAGGATTTAAATCGAAAGATGATGTGACTTCATTAAAAACAGCAGTGACCTATTAAAAAAAAAGAAATTAAAAATCATTAATGACATCAATCCCAAATAGTCTGTAAACTAAAGGGCAACAGCAAGCTTTGTTTCAATTTTAAGTTTCATAGTATCCAGTATTATTTTAGTATTCAGTAAACTAAATGTCTAAAATCTCCCAAGTTTAGGGGCTCCTGGGTGGCTCAATGGGTTAAGCTTCTGCCTTTGGCTCAGGTCATGATCTCAGGGTCCTGGGATCAAGCCCCACTTGATCTGGCTCTGTGCTCAGCGGGGAGCCTGCTTCCCCCTCTATCTCTGCCTGCCTCTCTGCCTACTTGTGATCCCTGTGTCCAATAAATAAATAAAATCTTAAAAATAAAATAAAATCTCCCAAGTTTAAACTTTAATCTGACTTAACATTAACACTGTATTCTTTAAGACAGTGTTCATGCACCACCACCACAATACCACTGACTACATCGCCTATGCTACGTCATATACCTGAAACTAATGTAACACTGGTGTGTCAACTATACACACACACACACACAGTCTACGGAAATGAACAAAATTACCTATCCTTTTAATATATCTAATAAGTTTAATAGAAAATTATACAGAATGCCAACACAGTAGCTTGCTGAAATGAGAAATCAGCAAATATAAACTAAATTAAGAAATAGCAAATTGCACAAACTTCCTTTCAGGGAAAAATATTCTCAATTTAAAAACTTTTGGGCCAGCTATCGGTAAGTGGCTAAGTGTTGTTAACTGAATTATTTTCATCCTTTCTTTGACCTCCCTTCTCGTGAAAATGCTGGGGGGTTGGAAGAATACATTAAAAAAGAGAAAGAAACTAGTGCAACAGTCATGAATGTTTTACTCACCAAGAGTTGCCTAAAGCTATAACCCTGTGATATCAGACTACTTTACAAGCTACATTAAATGACTGTTCAATACACCTTTAACAACTGTGAGATATAATTTACATATAATACACCCACTTAATGTGTATAATTCAATGACTTTTATACTACTCAGAGTTGTACATCACCATTTTAGAACATTTTCATCATCCCCAATATAAAATTCATACCTATTAGCAACCATCCCTCATTTCTTTCCAGCCCTATGCAACCACTTATATATTTTCTATCTTTATAGATTTGCCTATCTGGACATTTCATATGAATGGACTAATAGAGTGTGTAATCTCTTGTGACTGGTTTCTTTCATTTAGTAAGCTTTCAAGGTTCATCAGTGTTGTAGTGATGAATGTGATATTTCCTTTTTTATAGTTTTTTTTTTTTCAAAGATTTTATTTATTTATTTGTCAGAGTGAGAGAGAGAGAGTGCACAAGCAGGGGGAGTGTCCAGCAGAGGAAGCAGGCTCTCTGCTGAGCAAGGGGCCCAACATAGGACTCAATTCCAGGATCCTGGGATCATGACCTGAAGCAAAGGCAGACGTTTAACCAACTGAACCACCCAGGCATCCTGAATGTGGTATTTCTTTCCCTTTTCTTGCCAAATAATATCCCACACTATATTGTATTTGTCCATTCATTAGTTGAAGAATATTTCCACCCCTTAGCTACTACATTGAATAATGATTCTATGAAGATTCATGTACAAGTTTTTGTATGAAAATGTTTTTTAAATTAACATCTAAAGACTGTGTAATGGCTTACATAACAAAAATAGTCTTCTTATTTGACAGGTAACTGTAATCATACAGAGGCTCTATAAATAGATCCAGTCTGATAAATATCAGAGAAGCCTGTAACATTGAAGAATTTTTTTTTTAATGGAGAACCTAATTTTTCAGACTTACAAATAATTCTATTATGGACAAGACTGATAATACTGTCCTCTTATTATGAAAAATGAAACAGGCACGCCATTAAGATCTTTTATGCTTATAAAATATAAAACTCTTTAAGTTGAGCTATATCTGCTTGACCTAGTCCATTTGGTCACTACAAAGAAACACAATCAATATAGCTTATACTTTCTACTTCATTTTATTTATTTGCGTTCTGCATAAGATTGGAAACAAGATTTCACTGCTTAAAGTCTGAAAATACTGTCCTAAATATACTATGCTTCTGTCAATTTTTAATGATTCTAAGCTAAGGAAAAGCTTTCCAATAACCCCAAATTCATTAATTCATTCACTCATTCAACAAGTATCTACTGAAAAATATTAAAAGATGAGTAAGATCCAATGTCTTCATACACTCAAAAACTGTAGAGACTAATAAGGTTGAAAGATGTGTAAGTAAAGATAATGCAGGGACGCCTGGGTGGCTCAGTTGGTTAAGCAGCTAGCTGCCTTCGGCTCAGGTCATGATCCCGGTGTCCTGGGATCGAGTCCCACATCGGGTTCCTTGCTTGGCAGGGAGCCTGCTTCTCCCTCTCCCTCTGCCTGCCACTCTGTCTGCCTGTGCTTGCTCTCTCTCTCTAACAAATAAATAAATAAAATCTTAAAAAAAAAAAGAATGCAACATATAACCGAGCAAAAAACAAATACTGAATTTTAATGATATATATACATGCTGAAGTATACTGATATCTGCAACTTCCTTAGAAATGCATCAAAAAATAAGGTGGACTGATGGCTGGATAAGTAAATAGCTGCATATATATGTGATAAAGCAAATTTAGTAAAATGTTAACTATGCAATCTGGTTGGTGAGTATATGAATGTTCACTGTGTAATTCTCTTCTTACCTTTCTTTACGTTTGAGTATTTTTAAGTTGAGAGAGGTGAGGAGAAACACTCAGGAACTTACACAGAAGCAGTCTTTTCTATACTACGACAGTTTTAGTTTTGTTTTTTAAGGTTTTTATTTATTTGAGAGAGAAAGAGCCCATGCACAAGCAGAGGGTGGACAGAGGAGGAGGGAGAGGGAAAGAATCAAGCAGTCTACATGCTGAGTGCAGAGCCTGATGCAGGGCTGACCTCAGGACCCTGAGATCATGACCTGAGCCAAAACCAAGAATCAGACCCTTAAACGACTGAGCCACTTAGGCACCCTCTCTACTCTGCCAGTTTTAAGCAAAACTGAGAAATGACCCAAAAATGGAACAGCTTTCTCTGATAGAGATATGCTGGTGTGTCAGAATCTGAGATTTAAAGAAAATTCCTTCCCCATCCCCGAAGTTCAAAAAAAGTCAATACATTGAAATAACTTTTCTACAGGGTATGGATGGCAGGCTGTTAGGCCACGGACAGATTCAACCAATTAGTGTTTCTGTTAAGCTCACATGACAAATTTCTAATCTTTATTTCATGCTCAATCTAAAATTAAGAAAATCATTTCTTTACTCACCAGGTCATTGGCTTGATCTATTGTAAAAACACTGTTGTTTACTCTATTACCAACTTCAATATGTGCATCAGCTAATGATGAAATAAGCTGTTTACACTCATTCTGCATTCGCGTGAATGGAACGGCAATTTCATCATAATACAAATGTTCTGAAAGGATATCAAGTAAACGTGGCTGCACAGCTAGGGTAACAGCTTTACACTCCTAAAATATAACAGACAAAAAACATTCAGGGCAAATATATAAACATAACTTTAGAGATATATACATCTTTACTTGCAAACTATAAGGTTCTAAATTCCTATTCATTTTGAATCTATGTTGTTACCTCCCAGAACAACATCGTTAGTTGCACAGAGAAAAGGTATCACACCCAAACTACTCTAAAATTTTAATATGAATGACTTCAGAACATGCACATGGAACTATTACAATTCCATTACATTTTGTATCTAATTACTCCAACTTTACTCTGAATTTACATGGTTTATATACATATAGCACAGATTTAAAAATCTATAACTGTAAAAAGAAATCAGTCAGAAAAGAACATTTAGCATGCACTAAAAATGTTATTTGAAAACTCATCATTAGATTTCTTAACAGCTGAACCCATAGCTTCACATGCCATACTGTAGAAATGGATATATAATTTAAAAGCTACTTACCTGCCCCCAAATTTAACTAACCCTTCCCACTCTCTCTGGTTGTTGCCTGCCCCAACCAGAGGGGGAATGGCCTCAGTGGTGAGCCAAGAGGGGTTCTGGGTGATCAGCCTGGGCTTCACAGAGTAAGTCCAGAGAAGCTCTGTGAGGGTCCAGAAACCGAACTGTCAACACTTGCTGCTGAGTCTGAGAGGCACAAAAACAGAGCATCACTGCCTCTCCAGCACACCGAGTCCTGCCTAAAAACAGATGAGCCTTGCTTCTTTCCAGAGGCAAAGCTGGGGTCTCAGTTGCAACAGAGCATGGCTCAATTACTTTTAGACATAACTTAAAGCTTTGACAAACTGCTAAGAGGCAGTAACAAGAAACTCTCACAGCAAGTGCAGACAGTTAAATTTCCAGAATTCCAGTTAATGGAATAAACAAAGCCAGCAGGAAGTTTCTTTGATTTACAGAAGTCAGTCTTACACAAAATCACACATCTTATTAGAAGTTAAAGGCTTAAAGGAGCTGCAGGAAATGGCTTATTTGAAAACATGAAGATTTTCATTTAAATGTGGAGGTTTTATTCTTCCTGTGACCCAAAATTCTGCCCTTGCTACTACTCAAACAAATGGATCTCCACTATTCAAAGCCTCTTATCTTTTATAGTTTTCAGGAACATATGAGATATAAAGGAATGAATGATCAACAGTTTCCAGACTGCTTCCACACATAAACATGTGTTTTTAGGAGGGACATTTCTCAACAGACTGTAGTATCAAGAGCAAACATTCATTACGTATGGTCATAGTTAGTAGTCTCAGGTACCAAACTAGGGGTCATAGGAAAAAAGTCTAAGGTTAAAAGCAAGTGGAAGAGAAACTATGTTTCACATTATAATTTAGAATACTTTTCTGTAACTGTTGAATTTTTATACAGAGAAAATTTTTTTCTGTTTGTAAAATACAATGAACATAATCCTAACAGCTAAAGGAAACTGGTTTACTTGTCTTCATTACTTTTGGGGCAAAACCTTACCTTTTGTAAAGCAGCCCATTCACAGATTACCAAAGCAACGCTAATTCTCTGTAAGGCAGATTTGGAGTTCAAATGGAAGAGTAGTAACTGGCCAAGGGATTCAGCTGGTTTAATTTCTTGGGTTACCACATTTACACCTGGATCGCAAATACAGCAACAAAGTGCTCCTAACAATCTATGAGGGAGAAAAAAGAAGTTACTACAGAAATTAAAGTTTCCCTTACTGAAGCTATAACTTTTCCCAACAAAGACATAACTCCTATTTTATCTTCATAAGAAGATATAAATCTCATTTCAAACTTCAAGAAAATGAAAACTGTTTTCTTACACTTTTTCTTACTCTGTAGCCAGTGTCCTGGAGGAAGTACTGACAAACACTCTAGAGTATTTTGGTTAAAAGGCTTCTGAATTTTTGTATACTCACTTGGCTGCCATCATTCTGGCCCGCATAACCACAAAATCCCTAGTGGAGGGGTCTTCCATGATGGTGTCTGCACCTGCAATGTATTCCTGAAGGACTTCTTTCGTTTGGCTTTGGCTTTGGCCTTGGCGTACCTTACCACCTGTTTTTTCCTAGAGGGAAAGAGGGGGAAAAAATAAGTAAAAATTAATAATCAAATTTAATAGGCAATTCTCCTCTGTACACAAAAATACTCTTATTTGTTCTCCCAACAAAATACAATTCTTTTCACAACATTTTAATGCATAAAAAATTATTATGCATTTGTAAAGGTCCTAATAAAATAATCTCTCTGTACATTAATTAAATCACAATTAAAATAAAATAAAGATACAAATTTCTTACATGATTACATATTAATAATTAGAGCTGAACATATAAATACATTATGTCCCTCTACACTTACCTTGGCTCTGGCTTTTACTTCTAGCAACATATTTAAATCAATAGGTAAATGAGAAGGCTGCATCATTAAGCAAAGCCAAGCTCCCATCCATGGACAGGCAGCTGCTACCACATACTGAACTGAAGCTTTGCTCAACAGTTCCATCCAAACCTACAGAGTGAAAGACAAACATGAAAAGTGAAATTTTCCTAGTGAGGGTTAATAAGACCTAATACTTATTTTTAGGGATACTGAATTGCAAAAAAAAAGGAAATAGTACAGAGATGAATTTTAAAAGTCAATATAAAGGCTCATTTTAAAATATTGCTTGATAGGTCTGTATACTAAAAAACACAAAAGGAAGTTTTAAAGAGAGGAACAGAAAGAACTTCCTTCAACATTTTGTGAAAATCTTAAATTTAAAATATAAGATACCCATAACAATAAAAGTTGTCAAAATTCCAGTCATTAAAATCCTCTGCATATATCATAAAGCTTGATACTAATGTAGTCCTATATTCAACACACATGCTTCAAGGGGCACCTGGGTGGCTCTGTCAGTTAAGCGTCTGCTTTTGGCTCAGGTCATGATCTTGTGGTCCTGGGATGGAGCCCCAGGCTAGGCTCCCTGCTCAACGGGGAGTCATCTTCTCCCTCTCCCTCTCCCTCCCCCATCTCATGCTCACTCTCTCTCTCTCAAATAAATATTTAAATAAAACACACACACACACGCACACACACTTCAAGGTATAACAGTTCCTAATATGTAACCTCTGCTAAAGTTAGAGGTAGGTGGTAAGGTCCTAGTATAAATAAAAACAACAATTTAAAGTATTGATTCATGATCTTAATAAGGTACCTTTCTTGATGCCAAACATAAATGTAACTAAAAATAAACAGAAATAACACCACTGTTAATCCAAGGCTATTAACAATGAGCTGCCTCAGTGACAACAGTTCAAGACTGAATTATGACAGTACCCATCTCCCTCCATAAACATTATTAAATATATCAAATTACTCTTCTTTAAAGATTCTAACACATACAACCAATCTTGCTAGGGGGAAAAAATAAATCTAAACCACAAAAATCAGATTCTATAGATTACCAATGAATCCCAAAAGACACTTGCAGAATCAATAACCATACAGATAAACAGCAAAATAAGGGATACAGAAAAACAGTTTTTTCTTCATTTTATTTTCTGTATTGAGGCTATCAGAAGAAAGTGCTTAAGACACCTGCCTAGTAGACTTAACTACTACACTCCATAAGAATCCTATTTCCTTGTCTCATAGATCTCCACACTTTTCAAATGTATTGATTTCCAATTTTTTCAAATCTCTGACCAACAACAGTACAGCAATTATGAAAAACTTTAAAAATCTACTAAGTTACTGGGGAAAAGAATACAGATATATTCACTGTGTACCTTGTGAATGAGGTCCAGAATTTCCTGGCTGCTTTCTAAAACACAAAACTGAAAAATGTGTCGCAGCATATCAGGCAGGATAGGTATAAGCCAAGATGAAGAGTTCTGAAAACAAAAACAGCATCAAATCTATAGTATACAATTCTTAAGTGTCAGCTTATATGAAGAGCTACAAGTCAAATAATACAAGTGTTACCATGAAAAGATGGTAGGTATAGCTTTATCAAACGGGTTCGACTGGGTGACAAATTTTTATAAGATTTTGGAGCAACCGTATCATATTTGTTATTCCAATGGTCTGGAGAAATGAAGTATTTTAAGAATTAGTATTTTTAAAATGCAGATTCTCTAGTAGCATAGCATGGTCCACTTAGAAAATACAAGACAAGGCTGGGAAAACATCAGAAAGCCAAATTCACTTCACCTGAACAATGTGCAAGCATCTCCTTTTCAATATCATTGCAAAAAGTAATACAGCTTTAGCTCACTATTAGTATTATCTTAAAATACTGCAAGGTATAATCTGGCCCATCCAGGGCCAATCTGTATCATGCAAATCTGTAAGTTGACCCACTTATTTTCACTAATTTTGCACCTGTCTTCCAGGAGACAGTTGTTGAGGCAGGACATCTAATGCTGTTGCTTTGTATTTATAGGTTTATTTAATTAGATTGGTGGGGGAAGGAACGGGTTACAGTGAAGAGTGTATTACTATTTTTCAGTCCTTTAGAAATTGTCCTCCTTCAAATTCCTCTCTCTGGAACTTTTTGTAAAGTAGTTAACAGACTTTTGTATGCTACTAACTAGGACTCTACTTATCAAAAAATATCCTCCCTAATCTTAGGGAATATCTACAAAGTTCTGATGACCATTTAGCATTAGTCTAGCGCAGTGTAAACTAAAATACAGAAAAATTCCTACCACAGTGTGTTTACTTGACCAAGTTTAACTATAATCAGGAACACTATTACTCAAGTCATAAGTGAATTTAAGCTTTACAAGGCTTTTGAAAAAAAATTTTTGGTTTGTGTTAAATAATTAACAGAGTAATTACTAGCACTTCATGTTAGTGCTAAACGTAGTCCCCAACATTTTTGTAATGAGCATCAGATGAGGGAGAGGGGCATTTGTGGGAATTACTGAAGAAAATGACTGATGGTTGTGGAGTATGACACAGATGGGGTAGTTTCTTCCCAGTTGTTTTATTAAGAATGATGTTCCTTGCTGTATTCGGCCTTCCCGGAATTCAGAATAAAGCAGATGGAAAACGGGAAAAGAGGACTATCACACCATTCACTGTTCCAATCAAGGTGAAACTTGCAGCCATCTATACTCCTTCACACTACCCTCCAGCCAATTTCCTTTCACTTCCTCTTTAGTGCCATTATGTATTCTCTTGCTTCCAGAGTTTCACATCCTGTTCCTTCCTGACCCTGTTCTTCACCTGCTACTATAAGAATTCTACTCATCCTTCAGATCTTAGATTAACCTTCACTTTTAGCAGGAAGGGTACCTTCCCTAACCTTCACTCACTTCACTAGGTATGATCCAACAGCATCATCTACTGCCTCTACCAGGTACTTACCTCTTTACGTTATTAGAGCTTGTCTAGTTGTCTGTTTTTCTCCTGTCTTGTTTAGTTTCCTGTTTTAAGCTCTACAGAGGGCAGAGACCTTGTTTTTCACTGATCAGTATCCGAAGAATTTTAAGCACATAATAGGCACTAAAATATTTGTTGAATAAATCCATAATTTCTTATAGGAAATGGTCCCATATGAGAGAGTAGTTAGTAATATGTGAAATCTCTCACAACTATAGTTGGTAATAAATCCCTAATTTGCAAAATTGACAGACAGGGTAAACTCTTACCAGTACCCTTTTGCTATACTCCATCTTTTACTTTCCCAAAAAAGGATCAGATGTAGAAAAAAGCAGCAGTCTGATCATCACTCACATGAACAGCTGATTCCTGCCTATAGGCAAATTCATCATCATTTCTTATCTCCATATCAAATGATTTGGGGTTGCAAGGGAGGAGATTTGGAAAAAAGATACCATAAAGTGATGAATCACACTGAGTTCTTTCATTAATTTGGTCTGAAATCCCCTACTGGCCCAATGCCAAAAGAAAAAAAAAAACCCACACACAAAAATGAATCAAGCTCTGTATTTACATAATTTACAATGCCTGTTCTATTCATTTATCCAACCAATATTTACTAAAAGTCAGCTAAATATTTAACCTTTGCTCTTGCCTTTAAATGCCTTTGCAAAATCTGGCCAATACCTAATTACGCTAATGTTCTCTAATGCCAATCTTAGTTAAATATGTTCTTTTGGTCTTTCTTTTCCTCTCTACATATGCATATGAGACATTTCCTACATGCTAGATCCTCAGATTCCAACTCAATCTCATTTATATATATTTTTTTCATGCTGAATTTTCATGCTAAAGCATGCCTTTCAAACAAGTCAATGTTGTATGTAACTGAAATTTTGGAATGACTCGTAAACTGGCTGTGATACAAGTAGCACGGAAAAGATGACCCAGTCAGCAGAACAAAAGACTGATGTCCAAAATATTTTTCTAGATTGAGGAGTCAAGTTCTAGCTACAACACTTACTGGTAACAATGCTAGTTACCCTGGATATTCCAGTAAAGTAGTTCACTGATAGACATACAGACATATAGATACACTCTTTATGTATAAACACAGTCATAGGCTAAAGAGACAACACAGAAAGGAAAAATCAAGTGGTAAAGTCCTTCACTTTGATTGCCAAACTGCCAGTTTAACAATAAAATGTTACACCTTGATTTTATGCCCTTAACTAATTTGGTTTGCCTAAAAGTTCTTATTTAATGCTCCCTAAGAAGCCAGGCTTGCCAATACTTTCGCATGTTAACATCATAGATGCTATGGTATTAACTGTCATTTTATTTAAGGATATTTTAGAGATGTACATGCCTACATACATACTCACGATGGGATAAATTTTAAGATTAAGGACATTTTTGTTATAAAATCTTCTGGTTTCATAAAGCAAAACAAAACAAAAAAATTACTGAAGATAACCAGAATCCTTTCAAGGAAATAAAGGCATCAGTCTTTAAGGGGTATTGTTGCACTGAGGTACAGCCAGGTTTAGCCTCAATATTGCAGTTATTGAGAGGAAAGAGTTGAGAAGTTAGAAAAGGAAACCAGAATAGAACTACCAGTAATATAAAGATGGGTTCATTTATTTCACTTTGTACTTAAGATGACTTCATATACAAAAGTGAAAAAGCAATTCAATAGACACTTAATCCATTTTGTCTCCACATAAAATTTAAAACTGAAAGTCAGAACTGGACCTGAGTCTGAGCCGAATAACTTACTGTGAGTTGTGTAGGTACACAAACTTATGGAAGTTTAATTTTTGGTCATCAGTTCCCTCATTCTGCAACATAGGAATGGCAGTAGCCACCCATGTTACATGCTTACCAGGGCTCACAGCATAAATTAAGCTCTCAATAGTAACTTGGATTATTACTATAATTAAATATCATTCATTTATATGTGAGGTATAAGAATGATATTTAATTCTAAATTGTTTAGAAAATAATTCCTAGAACTGAAGAGTTAATTATTGTTCTTACATGTATTATTATTTATATTTTTATAGCATTAATATCTTAAAGCACTTTCATGTATATTCTCTTACTTAGCCCATATAACTCTGAGAAAGGCTGGATGGAGATTATCACCAGAAGGGTTAAAATACTTGACCAAGGTCATAAATTTAACAAATAGTAGAGCTGAGGTTAAAACCCAAATTCTTTACTTAGTTAAGTGGATCTTTTCATTACACCACTAAAGAAACAATAGTGACAGAAAACAGCTCAGAATAAGTAAGGCAAGTTAAAGTAAGAACAGATTTTTATCACCACAGGTCTATCATCTCTCATCCAAATTCTCTGGGGCCAAGTATGTTTTGAAATTCAGAGTTTTTCTAATTTTAGAATAATGAAATTTTATGTGCTGCATGCTATATAATAATCTCAACAGAGTCTGAGGTAGCACCCAAATAAAGTATGTTAATATTTCTGAAGCAAAATTTGTGAATGGGCACATTTAGTAGGATAAAGACTTATGAACAGTCTGTCTTCAGAATGAACACCTTTTTCCACCAAATAAGTAGTTTTGTAAGTTGATCCACCTTACAAAAATCTTTGGATTTCAAAACTGCAAATAAGAGACTGTGAACTTGTATTACAAGACAGTTTGCAGATAGCTATGAAGCAATCAACAGTAACCATCAGGAGGGGTGCCTGGGTGGTTCAAACCGTCTGCCTTCAGCTCAGATCATAATCTCAAGGTCCTGCGATTGAGCCCCAAGTCTGGCTTCTTGCTCAAGGAGGAGTCTGCTTCTCACTCTGCCTCTACCCCCACACATGCGCATGCTTGCTCTCTCTCAAATAGATATATAAAAATCTTTTAAAAAAACTTAAGAATATGAGTAACCATCAGGAAATGCTGTGGCAAAGAATACAGTAACAGAACTATCAGACATGGTTCACTCTATTTTCTCAGAAAGCAAATAATGGGGGCGCTTGGGTGGCTCAGTGGGTAAAAGCCTCTGCCTTCGGCTCAGGTCATGATCCCAGGGTCCTGGGATTGAGCCCCGCATTGGGCTCTCTGCTCGGCAGGAAGCCTGCTTCCCTTCCTCTCTCTGCCTGCCTCTCTGCCTACTTGTGATCTCTGTCTGTGAAATTAAAAAAAAAAAAAAAAAAAAAAGCAAATAATGTTGCTGAGATCACAGAAGTAACAATAGCCATTAAGTGTTCACTTATTAATGACTTTAGATAAAGAAAAAAAAATCACAGTGAGCTGCAGAAATTGGAACTATTTTGCAGCACCTGTTCCCTGAAGTAAAGACAGAGAGAGGAAGAAAGGGAGATGATATTTTGGAAGGACAATGGTTATGTGTAGAAGGAATTGTAGGGGGCTGGTGATGAGCCATGTGCCAAATACTCTCATCAAAGGAATCAAAAGGCATCCAAATAGGTAAAGAAAAAATAAAACTATTTGCAGATAACATTATACCATTTGGAGAAAACTCAAAGGACTCCACCAAAAACGTACTAGAACTGACAAATGAATTCAGTAAGGGCACAGGATACAAAATCAATATACAGAAATCTGCATTTATATACATCAATAATGAAGCAACAGAAAGAAAAATTAAGAAAATAATCCCATTTACAACTGCACCAAAAACAATAAAATACCTAGGAATACAATTAACCAAGGAAATGAAAGACCTGTACTCTGAAAAATAAAACACTGATGAAAGAAATTGAAAATGACACAAACAAATGGAAAGACAATGAATTGGAAGAATAAATATTGTTAAAATGTTTAGATGTTAAAAATGTTAAAGATGTTAAAAAATACCACCCAAAGCAGTCTACAGATTCAATGCAATTCCTATTAAAAAAACCAAAGCATTTTTCACAGAACTATTACAAACATTCCTAAAACTTGTATGGAACTACAAAAGACCAGCCAAAGTTATCCTAAAAAAAGAAGAACAAAACTGGAAATATCACATTCCTAGATTTAAAGTTATACTACAACGCTGTAATCAAAACAGTATGGTGGGAGCACCTGGGTGGTTCAATGGGTTAAGCCTCTGCCTTTGGCATGAGGTCATGATCTCAAGGTCCTGGGATGGCATTGAGTTCTCTGCTCAGCAGGGAGCCTGTTCACTCCCTCTCTCTCTGCTTGCCTCCCCGCCTACTTGTCCGTCAAATAAATAAAATCTTAAAAAAAACAACAATAAAAAAACAGTATGGTGGTGGCACACAAACACATATATCAATTAAACAAAAAAGAGCCAGAAATAAACCCATGATTATACAGTCATTAAACTTTCATAAAGGAGACAACAATATGTGCTGGGGAAAAGACAATCTTTTCAACAAATAATGTTGGGAAAACTAGACAGCTACATGCAAAAGAATGAAACTGGACCACCTTCTTACACCATACACACAAAAAAAACCTCAAAATGGACTAAGGACCTAAATTTGAACCTGAAACCATAAAAAATCCTAGAAGAAAGCATAGGCATTAACTTCTCTGACATCCTCTGCAGCAACATTTTTTTAGGTATGTCTCCTCAGGCAAGGGAAACAAAAGCAAAAATAAACTATCGGGACTACACCAAAATAAAGAGCATCTGCAAAGCAAAGGAAACAATCAACAAAACTAAAAGCAGCCTACTGAATGGGAGAAGGTATTTCCCAATGACATATCCAATAAAGGGTTAGTACCCAAAATAGCTATAGAACTTAGAAAACTCAACACCAACCCCCACCCCAAATAATTCAATTAAAAAATGGGCAGAAGACATGAAGAAACATTTTTCAAAGAAGACATACAGATGGTCCACACACACATGAAAATATGCTCAACATCACTCATCATCAGGGAAATGCAAATCAAAACTACAATGAAATATCACCTCACATCTGTCAGAATGGCTAAAATCAACAACACAAGAAACAAAAGTTGCTGGCCAGGATGTGGAGAAAAAGGAATCCTTGGGCACTGTAGGTGGGAATGCAAACTGGTGCAGCCACTTTGGAGAAGAGTAGGGAGGTTTCTCAAAAAGTTAAAAATAGAACTACCACATGATCCAGTAATTGCTCTAGTGGATATTTACCCAAATAATATGAAAGCATTAATTCAAAAAGATACATGTACCTATAAGTTTATTACAGCAATATTTACAACAGTCAAAATATGGAAGCAGTCCATTGTCTATTGATATATAAATGGATAAAGGAAATGTAGGGTAGGTATGTATACGTACCTGTGTACACACACACACACACACACACACAATTACTCAGCCATAAAAATGAAATCTTGCCATTTACAACAAACAACATGGATGGATCTAGAGATATAATGCTAAGTGAAATAAGTCAGAGAAAGACAAATACTATATGATTTTACTCATGTGTGGAATTTAAGAAAGAAAACAAACGAACAACAACAAAAATGACAGATAAACCAAAAACCAGAATCAACCATAGAGAACAAATTGATGGTTACCACAGGGGAGATGGGTAAAACAGATGAAGGGAATTAAGAGTACACTTATCTTCATGAACACTGGGTAATATATAGAATTATTGAGTCACTATATTGTTTACCTGAACATGATATAATGCTGTATGTTAACTATACTGAATTTTTAAAGAAATTCATCAAATAAATATAACATTGTTACAGTAAAAAAAAATTCTCATCAAATAAATATAACCTGGTTACAGCTGGGATACAGGGTAGACTTGAAAATTTTTCTTCACTCTAGGTTATATATTAGGAAATAGCAGAGAAAGGATTGACAAGAGCCAAATAACAGAAGACGGAGAGACAGGAATTTAATTCTAATGTACTAGGCAGTAAAAAATTACTAACCAATTTGCAAGTAACTGAGGCTACAGTTCCCCCAAAGTATCCCTATAGTTACTGTGTAGAAACTATTATTACTATTATTACTGTGTAGAAACTAAGGAGACAAAACCTGATTCCAAACCATAAGGAGCAAACTAAGGAAAATAGGATACTATTTTTTATAAGTATACAGAAAGAATGTGGGTATACTAGAAAACAGGTGAAGTTCAAAGGAGATTACAACTTATTCTTAATATTTTGGTTACAAAACCTTGAAGTAAATAAAACAGAATTATAATTGGATGGTGGATATATAAATCTTATTTTATAATTCCCTGTTCTTTTGTCTATTTTTAAAACTTCCCAAAATTAAAAAATGGGAATACGTGGTGGTCTTGAGAAAAGTTTTTTTTTTTAGGATTTTATTTATTTGAGAGAGAACAACTGGAGGGGAGAGGCAGAGCAAGAGGAAGAAGCAGGCTCCCCAGTGAGCAGAGAGCCCAACGCAGGGCTTGATCCCAGGACTCTGAGATCATGACCTGAGCTGAAGACAGACACTTGATCATCTGAGACACCCAGATACCCTGAGAAAAGTTTTCTAAAAGCGTTTGGCTTTATACTATTATTTGGGGAAAAACAAAACAAAACAAACAAAATAAAAACCACAAAAAACAAATAAATACAGTAAAGGATATATGTGGGGGCCAAAAGTGGGATGTACTGAGAGTGGGCAATAAATTCCACAGCTCTAAGTCTTCAACGGTGAGAATATAGAGAGCAAGGCTCAGGACAGTGACAAAGCACAAAATATTTTATATGCATCAACATTAAGTTTTGCTACCAGTGTGACTTTCAGTAAAGAGACAATCTGAAGATATAAGCTAGACAGAAATGGGAAATTTCATTAGTGATACCATTAAAAATATTTAAGGAGAGAAAAAGAAGTTAAAGGCATAGATAACTAACACAAAAGGGTATCGGAAACACAACAAACATTAAAACTCAAAAAATAAAGGATCATGTACATACCAGAATAACGAAGAAAAATACAAAAGCAGGATACATTTAAATGTCTAAAGGAAGTAGACTGGAAAAGTTCTTTGTTCCAAAACACATTCTGTATATTTGTCTAATTTGAAACTGATCTATTACTTAGAAAAATGGTATGTTTGTAAAAGTGCATATTGAAGATATGAGACATTAAAGAGGGAGAGAGGAAGATTATTTTTTTAACCTTATCACCCCAAGTCCTCCTGGTCTTTCAGGACTTAGTCTAGCCCTCAGTGTTGCTTTCTGACACCTCTCATATTCTGCTCTTCCATTATTTAACTCTTTGCAGGGGTTATTAAACTTACATTGGAAGAGTCTTATCATGATTAGACTGTAAACTTTTACAAGGTAAGAATAAGAACAATGTTAGATTTTTAAAAAATTTCTCAGAACACCCTGCACAGAATTTTATACAAATTTATTTAACAAATTTTAGAAACCTATGCATAAATGGCTACAAGTCACAAAGACAGTAAGAGTTTTGGTATATGACCAAGAGTCATCATCAATTCTTCGTATATCCTAGGGCCAAAGTTTTCATTTACAAGCCTGTAAAGGCAAATTCAAAAGAAAAAAATAGTAAATCCTGGATAAGAAAACCAACAGCACAGAACACAAAGATGTTTTCACGACCATGTAATTTTAATAGCCAGTATCAACATATATTCAGGGCTAAAAAATATGAAAGAGTATCTGGAACAATCATGGGATTTTATCTAAACTGTGAAAAATTTTTAAATATAAGACAAAATACCACACTGTAAGACTAACAAGAATGATAAGTCACAATTGACAGATGAGAGAAAAAAAGTAGGAAAGAGCAACTGAAAAGGAACAGTTTAATCACAGCAGTGGCTCTTATCTATCACAACACTCCCACACTATACCATAAATAACACCACATAAAAACTGATAACCAACAAATAATATCGGTGGGTTGATTCATCAAAAAATATTACTTTATGTTTAATATAGTTTAAGATCATGATCAGGTGTGTGAATCATTTTAATGTTAGCTGTTTTTGGCTTAAAAGTATGTTTATTTTATTTATTTATTTGACAGACGGAGATCACAAGTAGGCAGAGAGGCAGGCAGAGAGAGGAGGAAGCAGGCTCCCTGACAAGCAGAGAGCCCAATGTGGGGCTGGATCCCAAGACCCTGAGATCCTGATCTGAGCCAAAGGCAGAGGCTTAACCCATTGGATCCCAAGACCCTGAGATCCTGATCTGAGCCAAAGGCAGAGGCTTAACCCATTGGCCACCCAGGCACCCCTAAAAGTATGTTTATTTTTAAAGAATTTTTTTTTTTAATTTGACAGAGATCACAAGTAGGCAGAGAGGCAGGCAGAGAGAGAGGAGAGGAAGCAGGCTCTCTGTTGCGCATAAAGCCCGATGTAGGGCTTGATCCCAGAACCCTGGGATCACGACCCGAGCCGAAGGTAGAGGCTTTAACCCATTGAGCCACCCAGGCACCCCAAAAGTATGTTTATTTTTAAAAAGTCATTTACATATAATACTTTTTGCCCCTAATACTATAAACTACTAAAATAAATAACTTTAGTAAATAAACTACTAAGTAAATAATTAAAAACCACAAAAATAAGTTAAAAAGAGCCTACAAGTGGTTTAATCAGCCTACAAAGATTAGAAAGGCTTAAAAGAACAATGTGGGGCTCATATCCAAAACATGCAAAGCGGACACCTGGCTAGTTCAGTCAGAAGAGCATAGAACTCTTGATCTTGTGGTCATGAGTTCAAACCCCACGCTGGGTATAGAGAAAATAAATAAATGTAAAAAAAAAAAAATACACAAAGAAATCTTAAAATTCAAGAGTAAGAAAACAACTCAATTTCAAAAAAGGGAAAAGACCTGAATAGACACTTCACTGAAGAAGAAATACAGATGGCAAATAAGCATATGAAAAGATGCTCAACATCATGTATCACTGGGGAATTGCAAACTTAATCAAAAAGATACCACTACACACTTATTAGAAAGGCTAAAATCTGTAACACTGACAACATCCAGTGCTGGTGAGGATGTGAAGCAACAAGAACTCTTGTTCACTGCTGAGGGTAATTCAAAATAATAAGCCAATTCTGGAAGGCACTTTCTTTTTTTTTTTTTTTTTTTTAAGATTTTATTTATTTAGGGGTGCCTGGGTGGCTCAGTGGGTTAAAGCCTCTGCCTTCGGCTCAGGTCATGATGTCAGGGTCCTGGGATCGAGCCCCACATCGGGCTCTTTGCTCAGTGGGGAGCCTGCCTCCTCCTCTCTCTCTGCCTGCCTCTCTGTCTACTTGTGATCTCTGTCTGTCAAATAAATAAATAAAATCTTAAAAAAAAAAAAACTTTATTCATAATTCCCCAAAACAGGAAGTAACCAAGATATCCTTCAATAGGCCAGTAAATGAACTGTGGTACATCCCTACAATAAAATATTATTTGGTGATAAAAAGAAATGAGTCATCAGACCACAAAAAGACATAAAGAAACCTTAATTTCACATGGCTAAATGAAACAAGCCAATCTCAAAAGGCTACATATTACTTGATTCCAACTATATGACATGCTGGAAAAGTCTAAACTAGGGAGACCAAAAAAAGAAGTAATTGTTAAGAATTTGGAAGGAAGAAAAGAAGGATCCATAGATGGAGCAAAGGAATTTTTTTAGCGCAATGAAACTACTTTGTATGATACTGTAATGGGGGATACATACCACTCGGCATTTGTAAAAACCCATAGAATCTATAGTACGAAGAGTGAACTCTAATGTAAACTATGGATTTTAGTTAGTGATAATGGATCAAGACTGGGGTGCCTAAGTGGCTCAGCTCGTTAAGTATCTGACTCTTGATTTCAGCTGAGGTCATGATCTCAGAGTTGTGAGATCAAGCTCCATATCAGGCTCCATGCTGGGCATAGGGCCTGCTTAAGGTTCTCTCTCTCTGCATTCCCCCTGACAAAAAAAAATTTTTTAATAGATCAATACTGGTTCATCAAGTATAACAAATGTACTACACTACAATACACACTTGTGTGTGTGTGTGTGCATGGGTATATAGGGGGATATTAGGAACTATGTACTTAAAAAAAAAAAAAGTTAACTGTGTACTTTTTGCTCAATTTTTCCGTAAACTTAAAACCGCTCTTAAAAGTAAAGTCTAGGGACGCCTGGGTGGCTCAGTTGGTTAAGCGGCTGCCTTCGGCTCAGGTCATGATCCCAGCGTCCTGGGATCGAGTCCCACATCGGGCTCCTTGCTCAGCAGGGAGCCTGCTCCTCCCTCTGCCTCTGCCTGCCACTCTGTCTGCTTGTGCTCGCTCTCTCTCTCTCTCTCTCTAACAAATAAATAAATAAATAAATCTTTAAAAAAAAGAAGGTAAAGTCTATTGGGGCACCTGGGTGGCTCAGTGGGTTAAAGCCTCTACCTTCGGCTCAGGTCATGATCTCAGGATCCAGCCCCGAATTGGGCTCTCTGCTCGGCAGGGAGCCTGCTTTCCTTCCACTCTCTCTGCCTACCTCTCTGCTTACTTATGATCTCTGTCTGTCAAATAAATAAATAAATAAATCTTTTTTTTAAAAAATGAATAAATAAAAGTAAAGTCTATTTAGGGGCGCCTGGATGGCTCAGTGGGTTAGAGCCTCTGCCTTCGGCTCGGGTCATGATCCCAGGCTGCTGAGATTGAGCCCTACACCTGGCTCTCTGCTTGGCAGGGAGCCTGCTTCACCTCCCCCCTCTCTGCCTACTTGTGATTTCTGTCTGTCAAATAAGTAAATAAAATCTTAAAAAAAAAAAAAAAAGTAAAGTCTATTAGAAAAATAGTAAGAACAACATGAAGTGAAGAAATTTGGTAACTTCAACAGGGCTAATAACCAAAGTAAATTTAAGAATACTTCCATCAAGGGATGCCTGGGTGGCTCAGTTGGTTAAGCAGCTGCCTTCGGCTCAGGTCATGATCCCAGCGTCCTGGGATCGAGTCCCACATCGGGCTCCTTGCTCAGCAGGGAGTCTGCTTCTCCCTCTGCCTGCCTCTCTGTCTGCCTGTGTTTGTTTGCTCTCCCACTCTCTGACAAATTAAAAAAAAAAAAAAAAAAGAATACCTCCATCAAGGGACGCCTGGGTGGCTCAGTTGGCTAAGCGGCTGCCTTCGGCTCAGGTCATGATCCCAGCGTCCTGGGATCAAGTCCCACATCGGGCTCCTTGCTCGGCAGGGAGCCTGCTTCTCCCTCTGCCTGCCTCTCTGTCTGCCTGTGCTCGCTCTCTCTCTCTAACAAATAAATAAAATAAAATTTAAAAAATTAAAAAAAAAAAAGAATACTTCCATCAAGGGACGCCTGGGCGGCTCAGTGGGTTAAAGCCTCTGTCTTCAGCTCAGGTCATGATCCCAGCGTCCTGGGATCGAGTCCCACATCGGGCTCCTTGCTCGGCAGGGAGCCTGCTTCTCCCTCTGCCTCTGCCTACCACTCTGTCTGCCTGAGCGCTCTCTCTAATAAATAAATAAATAATCTTAAAAAAAAAAAAAAAAAAGAATACTTCCATCAAAACATTTAGACAAAACCACAAAACTGAAATGGAAGTGAAAATTCAGAACAACCCATGCCAATTTTGTCATGCCTGATCAACTGAGGATTATAAAAGAAACCTGACAGTTCTTCCTCAGAAGAGTCTGATTAGATAAAATAAAAAAAATAAGGCAAAACAAAATTTACACATACTAAGTCACAGAAGTGCAACACAATACCATGCTGCAGATTAAAGCAAGTCCACATGGAATATCTCCCCACCTTTTTCAATATTCCTAATTCACAGAGAAATGCATGATTAGTGAACACAGGAGAGACATATACCCATACTATAATCTACTGTCTAAAAATAAATAAATAGGGGCGCCTGGGTGGCTCAGTGGGTTAAAGCCGCTGCCTTCGGCTCAGGTCATGATCCCAGGGTCCTGGGATCGAGCCCCGCGTCGGGCTCTCTGCTCTGCGGACAGCCTGCTTCCTCCTCTCTCTCTCTGCCTCTCTGCCTACTTGTGATCTCTGTCTGTCAAATAAATAAATAAAAATCTTTAAATAAAAAAATAAATAAAAATAAAAATAAAAAAATAAAAAAAAATAAATAATCACCCACTGCTTTTTAAAGATGATTGGCTCAAACTGTAGTACCCACAAATAACATTATGTCAGGATGGATTCCTTATGGTATTTCCCCAAATTCTAGTATTTTTTTTTTTACCTACTGTTATTTTTAAAATAGAAATCTGAAGTTTTATAAGCAGGGGAAATGCTTATAAAAAGGGAAAATGACTCCTGAAGTACACTATCCTTGGAAATACCATGCTCTTAGGACTAAGTAATTCTTGGGTGCCTGGATGGCTCAGTGGTTAAGCATTTGCCTTTGGCTCAGGTCATGATCCTAGGGTCCTGGGATTGAGTCCTACACCAGGCTCCCTGCAAAGTGGGGAATCTGCTCCTCACTCTCCCTCTGATCCTAACCCCTGCTTGTGTGTGCACACTCTCCTCTCAAATAAATAATAATTTTTTAAAAAAGATTTTATTTATTTGAGAGTGAGAAAGAATGACAGAATCAGTGGGAGGAGGAGCAGAGGGAGAAGCAGACTCCTGCCCAATGCGGGAGGTGACCCTGGATCCTGGGATCATGACCTAAGCCAAAGGAAGACACAACCAACTGAGCCACCCAGGCCCCCAAAATTAAGTAATTCTTAAGAAGAGGCAAGTGCCTAGCAATTTCATCATCAGTCTTTAGGGGTCATACTGTACAGCTCCAAATCCAGCTTTATTTTATATAATTTCAAGATCACTATAGTTATTGATTCTTACCTGGTCCTGTGTTGATAATAACGTAAACAGAGTTTCCAAAGCTGCTCTTCGAACTGATGATATAGTGTGATGCAAAAAAGGCCAGACACGTGGAACTAAAACTGTGAGTGACTGCTGAATACTAATAAAGAAAACACAAATTAATCTTACTCATTCTCAGCTGAAACTCTGTTGGTACATTATCTAAACATGTCCTTGTGAACCTAGTTTCTTGATGAATAAATTCTAAACACATACAAGTTTCATAGAAACATTAATTTACAATCCTCATTCAGAACTGTTACTATAGCACCAGAGTAGCCACAAAGTAGCCATAGTCATAAAAAAATATTAACGTTAAGTTCTATGGCACTAATGTCATGAATTACCTTTTTAAAATAAGAACTTTCTAACATAACTGCCCTTATTTTCAATCTGTCCTTACTCAGGAAAATGGGACATGTATATCAACTGGCAATCAGGCTACACAAAATTAAGATTGTTAATTGTTTCTTCTTTCCCATGGTGAACCCCAATGGGTAATCATTAGATGCACATAACTTACATTCCCCTTTGGGGTCACCTCTGTCACATATCAAATGAGCAAGAGGTGGTATGGTAGTAGTTTTGATATTTTTCATCTTGATTTAGCATTACTAAGAAACCTCAAAAAACAACAACAAAAAATGAAACCTCAAATATCTTCCTTCACAGATTAGAATTTAAGTGGAAAAACATGCAAAGCCACATCAATGCTAACAATTTGGACCACAGAATTCCTGCCACAACCATGAGTATTTATAAAAATACCTTGGATTAGGAAATGATCTATAAATAGCATTTGAAATATGTAACTCCGAAGAAAAAGGCATAAATAAAAAAGAATATACCAAGTGTAATTATGTGTTCTTTTGTGGTTCCTGAGGAGGCCTATCTTAACACTATATTCATTATTCGGTTTATATGAACATCACTTCTTACATTTACTTACACATTTAGTAAATTTACTTATAAAATTCTAACTTAAACACATGCACAGAGATGCTAAAACAGACTCGATGTATGTAAAAGCATTATAACAAAGCCTTAATAGTATAACTGCTCATGCTGCCAATGACATGCTGCATTTCTTACATAAGCTGGAAAGTATCTGCCAAATATAACATATGAAGCAAAGTTTTCTAAAAACGCAACTTTGAAAAAAATTAAAACCTTTATTATTTCACATTGATTTAATAGAATTTTCATTTTCTTATATTATCTAGCTTTCCTGACACTATCTATTCAATTTTTTTTTTTTTTAAGTCCTAAGTCCTTATTTAGGGCTGCTTTTAATAAAGGCTCATGGTCCAAACCCACTCCACCCAGTTGTTTGTTTTTTTTTTTAATAAAGTTTTACTGAAACACAGCCATGTTCACTCCTTTATGTACTCTCTATGGCTACTTTTGCACTACAATTACACAGCTAAGTAGTTTTGACAATGATGATATGGCCTACAAAACCAAAACTACCACCATCTGGGCTTTCGCAGTAGAAGTTTGCCAACCCCCGATTTAGGGTAATTAAAAACTCTTGCATTTTGCAGCTTGAAAAGGGCATTCACACAGATGAACTCATTTAATCCCTATAGTTTCTGGGGTGCCTGGGTGGCTCAGTTGTTAAGCATCTGCCTTTGGCTCAGGTCATGATCCCAGGGTCTTGGGATCGAGCCCAACATCAGGCTCCCTGCTAGGCGGGAAGCCTGTTTCTCCCTCTCCCAGTCCCCTTGCTTGTGTTCCCTCTCATGCTGTGTCTCTCTCTGTCAAATAAATAAAATCTTAAAAAAAAATCCCTATAGGGACGCCTGGGTGGCTCAGTTGGTTAAGCAGCTGCCTTCGGCTCAGGTCATGATCCCAGCGTCCTGGGATCAAGTCCCACATCGGGCTCCTTGCTCAGCAGGGAGCCTGCTTCTCCCTCTGCCTCTGCCTGCCACTTTGTCTGCCTGTGCTCGCTCCAGCTTTCTCCCTCTGACAAATAAATAAATAAAATCTTTAAAAAAAAAAAAAATCCCTATAGCTTTCACTACTAGTTGAAAGTACCTGAAAATTATAAAATCCCATATATGCACTACCACTTTTTCTCTTCCTTTGCTTTTATAGGCACTTACTTTGCTATCCCAACTTGTAGGCTGTCCTATTGGCCTATATTTTAACACTGAGTGTTCCCAGAAGGGTATTATTTGAAATATTCTGTACATATTTTTAATACATCTCAAAGAGCCAGAAATCATTTATAATCATAATCATATGAATATTCACAAAACATCCTCACTAGGCTAAGAATGAACAGTATTTAATTTTCTCATCTGTGGTTTTTAAAGTTGCATATGAATTTTTTCTTCAATATCTCCAAAGATACTATTTTTGTGTGTGTGTGCTATTTCTTTTTTCTCCAAAGATATTGTTAATAGAAACAGTATAATTCAGTGGCAGTCTAAAAGGTAGGGAGAACATTAATTAGCTGAACTTTATTTCAATTATCAGGAGAAGAAAACAGGTGACACTTAAAATTTTTGGTTTATGTTTGGCCTCACTCAGTCTCTACCTTTGGACATTATATTACATTATTATGCATTCCCTTCCTGATGAGTAATTATTGAAGTCAAGAGCAAGAGCTGGAAGGTACATCACAAGAAAAGTTCAGGGTGTCTGCCTTTGGCTCAGGTCATGATCCCAGTGTCCTGGGACTGAGTCCCACACCAGGCTCCCGGCTCAGTGGGGAGCCTGCTTCTCCCTCTGCCTGCCACTCTGCCTGCTTGTGTGATCTCTCTGTCAAATAAATAAATAAAATCTTAAGAAAAAAAAAAAGACATTAAAAAAAGAAAAAGTTCACAGAGGAGCAAATTTTGGAAAATGTAATGCTGATATTCAATGATAATTCCATTAGCTAAATGTCTCTAAATAAAGCTGAAATTCTAAATTCTGGGGCTAGAGATGAAGATAATATGCAGTGATTCTATTTCTATCTTCTTTTTTTTTTTTTAGTGATTCTATTTCTGAAGTTAACTATCATAGGATGAGCAAGATAAAGAATTATATAACCAAAATAGCCCAAGGATAAAGAATATGACCTTTTTATCTTCCTGCCCCAAAATGTACTGGTGGTTTAAAGAGTAAAAGAAAAGGCTGCTTGAAAATAGTAGTCTTTGGGATGCCTGGGTGGCTCAGTTGGTTAAGCGGCTGCCTTCGGCTTAGGTCATGATCCCAGCGTCCTGGGATCGAGTCCCACATCGAGCTCTTTGCTCGGCAGGGAGCCTGCTTCTCCCTCTGCCTCTGCCTGTGCCTGCCTCTCTGTCTGCCTGTGCTTGCTCACTCTCTCTCTCTAATAAATAAATAAAAAATCTTATAAAAAAAAAATTTAATGAAAAAAAAAGAAAACAGTAGTCTTTGACATCCCCAACTTATGGTGCTGTTCATAAAGATGCTGGACTTTCATTTTTAGGTTTCATTAACTGGAAATGTATGTAAACACTTTTGACTTTACTCCCACTAACTACAAATAATTACCTGCATTGTTGGACCTGAGGATAAGTTAATAAGGATGAAAGAAGAGTCATAATACTATTTGTCGAAGCTGTAAGATCATCTAGTTCCAGAAGAGCATCCCATAATGTATTTATAATGAAGGGTACCTATAAGATCAGTTATTAAGAAAACATTTATTTATTTTACACAAAATATGCATAAGCCATGCCAGACTGTAGCCCCTAATGATTCAAAAACATTTACAATCCCCATATCCTTTGACAGTACCAGTTTTGAGCAAAATTAAGGAGACATTATTTGCCTTTAGTAATGCTCTATTCCTCTTTAAATGCCACTCAACTTTACTTTGGCACTTCCCTTTCTTACCAGGCTCATAATGGAAGGGAGAATTCAGGAATTAAGATAGCCAATTCTCCATTTTATGCCAGTTCTCTATTTTACATAAAAAAACAAACTCTGAAAACAATACAGTGTACACACACAAGACATGACCCTCTGTGTAAAGTAACTTTAGTATATTTAAAATCTTTAAAAACTTTAGTATATTTAAAATATTTAAAATACTAATCATCATGAAAAGACAAATCTAGTTTTTGGGCTTTTAAGTAAATACTGCTCGCTGCACTTCCAAATATATGTGTTCTGGTTTTGATAATAGAAAAGAAAGTCAGACAGATTGTAAAAGAGGCCATTTCAAAAAATGAAATCAGATTAAAAAAATCTAAAGCCAAAACCAAAATCAAAACAAAAAAGAAGAATCCCGTATGTCTGAAAACCAGGGGTGAAATAAAGAAGAAATGGTTGGGGGCGCCTGAGTGGCTCAGTGGGTTAAGCCAATGCCTTCGGCTCGGGTCGTGATCCCAGGGTCCTGGGATCAAGCCCCGCATCGGGCTCTCTGCTCAGCAGGGAGCCTGCTTCCCCCCGCCTCTCTCTGCCTGCCTCTCTGCCTACCTGTGATTTCTGTCTGTCAAATAAATAAATAAAATCTATAAAAATAAATAAGTAAATAAATAAATAAAATTTAAAAAAGAAGAAATGGTTGCTTTCTTCTCAAAGAAGTTCTCTATGTATATTCTGTACATGAAAGGGAAGTAGATTAGTAGACAAAACTCACTCCTTCAAGGATAATATATAATTGAAATTGTACACATCAGAGCATAATCTATCATAAGAAAAATAAAGAGGATGGGGGACGCCTAGGTGGCTCAGCTGGTTAAGCCTCAGATCATGATCCCAGGGTCCTGGGATCGAGTCCCACATCAGGCTCCCTGCTCAGTGAGGAGCCTGCTTCTCCCTCTGCCTGCTGCTCCCCCGCTTATGCTCACTCACTCTCTCACTCTTGCTCTCTTCTGTGGCAAATAAATAAATAAAATCTTTAAAAAATATATATATAGGATGGGTGTCTGGCTGACTCAGATGGTAGAACATGACACTCTCAAACTCATAGTTTTAAGTTTGATCCCCATGTTGTGTGGAGATTACTTAAAAATAAGATTAAAAAAAAAAATGGAGGATGAAGGAAGAAAAAATTCTCAGTTTTTCCTAATACTCTACACCCTGAATGTAAACAAGCTCTATAGAAGAAAATGCAAAAATATTTAATTTACCTTCTGTGTCTGAAGATACACAAGGCTTTCTACCACAGGTACTAATGATGCTGCAGCAACAGCTCTGACATCATCATCAAGGTCCTGAAGTCCTTCAATTATTCTAGTTAAAACTTTAGGCAATAAAGTATTAATTACATCCTGTAAAAGAGTACATCAAAATAAATTAATTTTTTGCAATTAAATTATTGTGCTTAAACGTTTTTTATTAATTTACTATATGAAAGCATAAATCCTAATCTTTTTTTTAAGTTAACTTATTTAAGTAATCTCTACATCCAACGTGGGGCTCAAACTCACAATCCTGAGATCACAAGTCACACACTCTTCTGACTGAGCCAGTCAGGCGCCCCATGAATCCCAATCTTTATTAAAAAGGAATCACATGGGGCACCTGTGTGGCTGAGCCAGTTAAGCATCTGCCTTCAGCTCAGGTCATGATCTCGGGGTCCTGGGATTGAGCCATGCATCAGGCTCCCTGCTCAGCAGGGAGTCTGCTTCTCCCTCTGGCTCCCCCCACCACTAGTGCTCACTCACTCTCTAACAAACAAAAATCTAAAAAAAAAGGAGTCATATAAACAAAGAAAAATAACTTAATAGAAGCCTATGTGTAACTAATCCCATTTGAAAAAGACTACAACATTATCAAGTACTTTATTATTCAATGTGGCTTATAACATCAGAACATGTTTTCGAGGTAAGACTATGTTGAGGTGCTGGAACCTCAGCTTCTATTTCTTATTCAACATCAAAGATAACCAAAAGCCGTATGAGAGAAGGCAGGAAAGCCATCCTTTCCTGCTTCTCCTAACTCCAACCTATTTTTTCAATCTCCCCAAAAGAGCTAGCACACCCAGTCTACTCCTATGATCATACACTAGGAAACCTCCCTGAGAACTGGTCTTGCTATAAAACAGGAACGAGTTTTCAAACCTAACAAACCATCTTTTGATTTGTACTTGAATTCTTACTGACACTACCTCAAGAAGGCAAATCTTGAAATACTGGCTTATCTTTAACATGAAGAATTCATTTCATATAATTAATGAAAGTAAACTAAGAGGGGAAAAAAAACTCTCCCATACATGCTTCAAAAACTGAAGTATTGGGACGCCTGGGTGGCTCAGTTGGTTAAGCGGTTGCCTTCGGCTCAGGTCATGATCCTGGCGTCCTGGCGAGTCCCACATCGGGCTCCTTGCTTGGCAGGGAGCCTGCTTCTCCCTCTGCCTCTGCCTGCCACTCTGTCTGCCTGTGCTTGTTCGCTCTCTCTCCCTCTCTCTCTGACAAATAAATAAATAAAATCTTAAAAAAAAAAAAACTGAAGTACTTACCTGACGAACTGCCAAAGCATACTTTATTCCTAGCAAACCACCATGCCTAACTTCCCACTGTTCTTGTGTAAGTAACTTAAGCAGCACATCCACAGTCTTATGAACTCCTGTTTCATTCATGTGTTTTAACACCACACCTAATGTCTGAGCACAAGTTTCACGAACTGGTGCCACAACCTATGAATGAGAAAGGAATAAAACTCATATTTACGAAAAAAATTTTCTGTTGAATTTGAAATTTGATTGGGCAAAGCCTCCTTTTGGTGATACTTACTTCATCAGAAACAAAGTCTCCAAATCTGTCTAATGCAAAAACACAAAGGAGTCTAATAACTAAGTCTTCCAACCACTCTTGATGCTGCTGAATCATCTGTTAAAACAATCATTTTTTAGTTAACACATCAAGACCATACTTCATATTGGGGATTGAGGAAACATCAGGTCCAAAATCAAAACTAAAATATTGGGACAGACTATTTTAGTCTGACAATAACCAAAACAGCACAGTCCCAATTTCTACCTTTAATATTAACCACATCATATTTGTTGACTGATTAGGTTCAAACATACCATACCAAAATCTTTAAAATTCATGAATTCTATTATGTTACTTGTACTCCAAAAGAGATTAAGAAACTACTCAAAGTTGCTCTGATTTCAATCTTATCTGTCATGTATCCATTATCTCTCCTATTACCAGTGTCTCATGCTACACCAATCATATTGCTTAGTGACCTCCAAACTATCCTCTTATTCCTTACTTTACTTCCCAGTCCATTATATCCTGCTCAAATACTCTTGTTTCTACATATTTTTCCACTCAATGTTTCTGAACATATCTTTCCCATGAACTCACTCTTTCTGTTTACAAACAGACTTCCTCCTAACCTTTTTACTTTTTTCCTCATATTCATCTTTCCATATTTCTTATTATTAACTATTTGTCATTTCTATGTCATGGCCCAAACTCTGTAGCTTCCCTGTCTTGGGAAAAGAAGCCAACTACTGAAACTTCATAATAACCCGTCCTTTACTACACTTACCTCTTCTAAAGTGCTATCTCCCATTTTACCACCACTTTTTCCATGAGCTTTAAGGATTTCCCTAAGTCCAGTGCCAGCACCATGCCGAACCTAGAAACAAACAAGAAAAAAATGTCAGAGACTAAATGCTTAAGAAACTGAGTTTAACTTTTCTTCCATATGAAAAAGGGATATTAAATTTTTAAGAAATCAGAATAAACTTAAGTGACACTTTGAAAAAATGTTTTTCTTCTGTTCTCCAAGAAAAATTACATATATTAATTTCACAATTTGGTTATGTCAAATTGTTCTAAAATCAAACTAAGAACACAATTATTCTAAAATCCTTCTGGGATAATAATCTATTTGGCGGTCACTTCCCTACCCTTTATCTGCATTCAGCATTATCCTCTAAGTCCAACATCAATATTTTAGAAATATATATATTAAAACTAAGTTCCAAACCTACCAGGATAAATGTGAAAAGAAAATAATTCAACTGTCTCGGGGCGCCTGGGTGGCTCAGTGGGTTAAAGCCTCTGCCTTCAGCTCAGGTCATGATCCCAGGGTCCTGGGATCGAGCCCCACATTGGGCTCTATGCTCTGCAGAGAGCCTGCTTCCTCCTCCCTCTCTGCCTACTTGTGATCTTTCTCTCTCTCTCTGTGTCAAATAAATAAATAAAATCTTTAAAAAAAATAATAATTCAACTGTCTCATGACTAATGCCTCACTGTCACCCTGTGGCCTTCTGAAGTGTCATCGAAAGGAAATGGGCCACTGATGCTGCACTCATGTATTCAAGGCTCAATTTAAGACCTGAATAACTTTAAAGTGAAGTACACCAAGGAACAGAAATGCTAAAAGGTTTTCCAAAGCAGTGCTTTTTAAATTACCCAAAAGCCAACCAACGCAGGACAGAATGCTTTGAGACCACCAATCCTCAACTTCAATCAGAGGTACTTCACTTTCATCTCTTTTACATATTGGGATCTGATCAAGATTTATTTCTGAGGGGCACCTGGGTGGCTCAGTGGGTTAAGCCTCTACCTTCAGCTCAGGTCATGATCTCAGGGTACTGGGATTGAGCCTCACATCAGGCTCTCTGCTCAGCAGGGAGCCTGCTTCCCCGCCCCCCCCTCTGCCTGCCTCTCTGCCTACTTGTGATCTCTGTCAAATAAATAAATAAAATCTTAAAAAAAAAAAAAAAAGACATTTCTGAGACTGAAAGAAGTATTTCTGAGACTAAAAAGCTGGTTCAGAAACTACTGCTCTTAATCAAAACTGTCCACTTAAAAAAGAAGTTTTTACTATTTAGGAGAGATATGCAAGTCCTTATACTACAGCTAAAAAAATGAAAAGAAATGAACAGTTCACTAAAGAAATATGACCAAAATGTGTACAAAAGATAAAAATCTGTCTATACTTTTCTACTTAGAAGGTGATTGATATGAAGTGCCTGGGTCAGTGGTTCTGAGAGGTACACAAGGAAGAATAGGGACCGTAACAAAACAGACTGTGCTTGACATGACTTCCTTTATTAGCAAAAAAAAAAAAAAAAAAAAGTAGAGCTGAGAGAAGCTGGAATGAAGAAATCTTACCTCCCAGGAGGGATTAAAAAGGTCATTGCAAAGTTCTTCGCAAAAGCTTTCTAAAGGCCATTCATTTGTCTGAATAAGAAAAACAGAATTACTACTAATCCAAATCTGTTTTATGCTAACGATTTAAGTAATTTAATAAAGTGTATTTATTTGTAGATCTAGTAATAATAGGGTTTAAAATTTTAAATAAATTTTTTACTAATGAAGTAAAGATAGTTATAATAAAATATCTCTCAATGGACAGATTATTAAATACTATCTACCGACACATTAGCATGAAAAATTATAAACAATTTCAAAAGACACCTTAGGACATTTCAATAGTACCTCTTCAATTAAGGAAGAACTGTCTGGAATATTATCAATCAAGACTTTGGAATCATTTGCAGACTGATTAATAACAACATTTGCTATTTTTCGTCTCTTTTCTTCTGGTTCCCCATCAGTGCTATCATTGCTAAAAAATAAAAGGCACTATTTAAAAAAGTGAATAAGGAATAATGTGAACCACAAAGAACTTAAAGAATTCATCATTTGAACAAATGTTTTGCCATATTCTACTTATACAGTTTGCTTAAAATTTCATGTATCAAATAAGATTAACCACTTAAAAAGTTTTGAGTAAAATATATTCTCCTAAAAATATATATACATATATATATTTATATTCTCCTACCCTCACTGCTAAATGTAAAATAGGTCCGTGAATTCTTGCTTTCAAACTGAATCTCAAATCTAACAAGTCTTTTTTACTTCTTCTCAACAACCAGCTCTTCTCCTTTTTAAACTGTCTTGGTCTAACAACCTAAATCTGGCCCAGCATAACTTTACTAGGCTTTTGTACCCTGGAGGAACTAATATACTGAGTAACATACTATAATCATACTAGTTCTTGAAAAAATAGAGATAACTGACTGATGAAAAATGTTTCCAGAAAATTGGAGAAAATATTATTTTATGACTGGAACAAAAATACTGAGGCTAGCCTCAGTAAACAGTATAGTAAAGCATTACAAAAGAGAAGGCAAATAAAACTGTTTTATTCAGTATTAACAGAAAGGACAATTAGCACAGTTAAGGTATACACAGCATTATTCTCTATAAATATCCTCCCCATCTTAATGATTTATTTGGCCAACCATTTTTTCTAAAGGTGATGAAAGAAATCTGACCCTCCTGAATATCATTCCTAATTATTATTCCCCTAATTCACTCCCTATTATTCTTCCCCTAGCTCTCTCCAATCTAGCCACACTGGTTGGTCAGCATACTGTCCTTGAAATTGTTAGGCATGTTTCATCTTCCAGGCATATGCCCTTGGTATTCCCTCTACTTAGAATGTCTTAGGGTGCCTGGGTGGCTCAGTTGGCTAAGCAACTGCCTTCAGCTCAGGTCATGATCCTGGAGTCCTGGGATCGAGTCCCCCATCGGGCTCCCAGCTCCACGGGAGTCTGCTTCTCCCTCTGACCTTCTCCTTGATCATGCTCTCTCACTGTCCCTCTCTTAAATAAATAAATAAATAAATAAATAAATAAATAAATAAAAAAGAATGTCTTTTCCAAATATTCATAGGACTGGCATCCTCACTTATTTCTGATCTTTAATGAAAAGCCACCTCTGTGAATCCCTCTCTGACCATCCTACCTAAAATTTCAAAGTCCCCACAAAACACTTCACATGTTCCTTCCTTGTTTTATCTCCTTTATCTTTCCTGACCCTTATCATTAATATGATATATGCATATATACACAGTATATTTATTTATACTCTTTTTTCTAAAAGATTTTATTTTGGGGGCACCTGGGTGGTTCAGTTGGTTAAGCGTCTGCCTTCAGCTCAGGTCATGATCCCAAAGTCCTGGGACTGAGCCCCACATTGGGCTCCCTGCTCAGTGGGGAGCTTGCTTCTCCCTCTCCCTCGGCCTCTTCCCCAACCCCCACTTATGTTCTCTTTCTCAAATAAATAAAATCGTTTAAAAAAAAAGATTTTATTTTTAAGTAATCTCTACACCTAAAGTGGGGCTTGAACTTACAACCCAGAAATGAAGAGTTGCATGCTGTATTGACTGACCCAGCCAGGTGCCCCTCTTCTTCCTCATTTATTTTTCCCGCCAGAATACAAGCTCCATGAAGGCAGAATTCTTATCTAATTTATTCATCAATGCATCCTGAGGGCCTAAAACAGTATCTAGTACTTAGAAGGCAGTCAGTAAATATTTGTGGAATAAATGAATTATAAACTCTGAAAAATAAGGTCAACTATTTCAATATTCAAATATTTGTAAATGTGCTTATATGAACAAAGCCAATAGAAACATTAATTACTATATACAATCCTAATAAGTTGTTCACTTAAAAAACTTTGTAGTTTAATAAAGCCTCATAAAATTTTCATACTAAAAAACCCCCTACCAAACAAAAAACCAATTTAACCCCAAGTAAAAATGTATAGCAAGTAGATATATTTGTTATTTATTCCCCCTTTGTGCCTAGTCTTTAAATAAATAAATGCCGTGGACACTTACTTTCTAGCTTTATATGAATGGAAAAAACAAAAGGTTCTGTCACCTGCAAAAAACCTTTTTAAGTTCTCATGCATTTAATTTATCCTTTACTCAAACACTTCTAGACCACCACTAAAGAACCTGATTCAACACAGCTAAATGGAGCATAAAAAACAGTATTTTAATACATTCCTCAAAGTGCTTCAGAAGAAGGTTGTTTTGAACTATTCTTAGAAATGCTGTTCTAAATCATATAGATACCACTTTAATTACTTCATTTTAAAAAAATGAGGACAGTGATTTTGTCTGGAATTTTTCCTACAACAAGATTAGGTAAACAAACCTGCATTATTACCTGCTATTTGGCTTAGCCCCCAGGCTGGAAGACAGATGATGTAATGCTGGGACAGTTCTATACTCATGCAGTTTTCTTAACTTGTGGCCCTTAGACCATCTCTCTGACTTCACTGTACTACCCTCACTTCTCTCTACTCATCCTAGACATACTGTCTTTCTGTTTCTTGAACAGTCTATGATTAAGGCATTTACACTTGTTCTCTCTACCTGGAATGCACTTCCCTTGGAAGAGCTTCAGCCTCCACCCAAAGGTCAATTAGTTTAAAAAAAAAAAAAAAAAATCTGCATATGTAAATTATTCTGAGGAAGCTGTCCTCCTCCCTAGTGCTAGTAAATAATCTCTGAAAATTGAGCACGACAATCCAAATGGTATTCCATGCCAAAGACAATGTCAGCAAATGTTTTTAAAAATCAAGCAGACACAGATTTATGCTACAAAGCATCAGTATTTTAAATGAATAAGCAAAAAAAGATTACTACCTCTTCTCATTAGTTTCCACTGCATCCCTGGATCTCTGTTTTGCAAATAACTTGGCCATTCTTTTAGCTTTGTTCTTTTGTCTATTGCTCATTCCTGCTCGAAATTCTGAGTCAATCAATTCAGCTGCCTGGAGAGTCTAAAAGAACAAAAGAATGCTGTTTTAACTTTTGAAGTTAAATACCCACAATTTTCGCCTCAGTAGAGGACTATGACTAAATTTCACTATATCCAAATTGACCACATTTTATTTTTTTTTAAAGATGTTATTTATTTATTTGACAGAGACAGAGATCACAAGTAGGCAGAGAGGCAGGCAGAGGGAGAGGAAGGGAAGCAGACTCTCTGCTGAGCATGAGCAGAGAGCCCGATGTGGGGCTCGATCCCAGGACCCTGGGATCATGACCTGAGTCGAAGGCAGAGGCTTTAACCCACTGAGCCACCCAGGCGCCCCCAAACTGACCACATTTTAACAGTATCATGCTATTTTGTTGCATGGCTCTACCATAATTTCACTCTCTTCTTCCTTTTTCCCTATTCTTCCAATTCCCAAAAGATGCTTGTGTTCTTTTTTTTTTTTTTTTAAGATTTTATTTTATTCATTTTAACAGACAGAGATCACAAGTAGTCAGAGAGGCAGGCAGAGAGAGAGAGAGGAAGAGAAGCAGGCTTCCCGCTGAGCAGAGAGCCGAAGGCAGAGGCTTTAACCCACTGAGCCACCCAGGCGCCCCGATGCTTGTGTTAACTTTTATTGTCACAGATGTGACATAAATGTATGATCATAACCCACAGAGAGGGTTTTGAAAAGGTGATACTTCAAAATAACCACAATAATAAAGAAGATGCAGGGGCGCCTGGGTGGCTCAGTGGGTTAAGCCTCTGCCTTCGGCTCGGGTCATGATCCCAGAGTCCTGGGATAGAGCCCCACATCCGGCTCTCTGCTCGGCGGGGAGCCTGCTTCCCTTTCTCTCTCTCTGCCTGCCTCTCGGCCTACTGTCAAATAAATAAATAAAAGTCTTAAAAAAAAAAAAAAAGAAGAAGAAGATGCATTATACAGATACAATGGAATATTATCCAGCCATAAAAAATGAAATCTTGCCATTTCCAGTAACATGAATGGATCTAGAGAGGATAATGCTAAGCAAAGTAAGTCAGAGAAAGCCAAATACCATATGATTTCACTCATATGTAGAACTTAAAAAACAAAACAAACAAACAAAGAAAAAAAAAAGAGAGAGAGAGAGACAAACCAAAAAACGATTCTTCATTATAGAGAACACACTGATAGTTACCAGAGGTGAGGTGGATGGAAGTATGGGTGAAACAGGTGAAGGAGATTAAGGGTACACTTATCTTCATGAGCTCTCAGTAATGTACAGAATTGCTGAATCAATAAATTGTACACCCCAAACTAATGTAACACTGTAAATTATACCAGATTAAAAAAATATAATAATAATAACCATAATACCATCCAAAAGTTATAATATTGCTCCTTTCTTCTTCTTCTTCTTTTTTTTTTTAAAGATTTTATTTATTTGACAGACAGAGATCACAAGTAGGCAGAGAGGCAGGCAGAGAGAGAAGGGGAAGCGGGCTCTCTGCTTTGCTCAATCCCAGGACCCTGGGAACATGACCTGAGCCAAAGGCAGAGGCTTTAGCCACCCAGGCGCCCCTTGCTCCTTTCTTCTTAAGCAGTCACTGTCTACTGTTTTTTACTTTTATGTTTTTTGGGGGTTTTAGGACTTATATATTCACTTAAGAGAGAGAGAGAGCATACCCAAGCACACACGGAGGAGTAGAAGGAGAGGGAGAAACTATGCAGACTCCTTGCTGAGTTCAGAGCCCAACACCAGGTTCGAGATCTCACAATCCTGAGATTGTGACCTGAGCAGAAACCAAGAATCAGACACTAAACTGATTACATCACCCAGGGGACCCTGTCTCCTGTTTTTGCTGTCTTTTCCATTCATGACATTATAAAGGCTATGAGACAGAAATGCTTTGAACTCAAGCCTAAAAATCCTCTCTGCTCTCAACTGATTAAGAGTCAACTGAAATTCACACTTTGACAACAAATCCGGGTCACTCATATGGATGCCCTGCTATAGTCTTGGTCTAGGGACCACTGGCATAAATATAAGCAGTGATGAACCTAGAGCAAAGGGCAACATTAAACAACTCCCACCATAGATCCATGACTTATAAGGCCAACCCAACTTGGATCCTGCAAACCTCAAACTGGCTGTTGTCCATCCCACATACAACTATTCTGTCTATAGCCTATTTTCTCTAATATACCTGGGCCACCTTTTTATTGAATCATACACAATTACCACACTGTGATCACATTACTACATTTTCATCCTCCTTTATTCTATTGTCTTCTTTATTTATTTACACCTTATGCTTCCCTTTGTACCCCATTTCTCTCTGTTCCTTCCTGATGTCATTATATCTTCTGCCTCTTTATACTCTTTTTTTTCCTCTAGAATGTTCCAATTATTTTCCTGTCTGCAAAAGTTATTCATCAACACATACTCCCTTAACCCTAAAAAAGCTACCAAAATCTGATAGTTTAGAGAATAACTAGTATAAAGGCAAAGGCAAAGGTCAAAAGAAAGAGGAGGTAAATGTTTCATGGCTACAAAGCAGGAATTCTAACAAGGACTAGGAAATCCTAAAAGATACTGCAGGGGCAAGAGGAAAGAACACCAAACCCCTTGAATGGTAGTATTTTACTTGCATGTGAATTTTTCTGAGGAGACAGTCATAGCTTTTACTGGAGCTTAAATAGTTTGGGACATTAAAAAACAACAACAACAACAAGAAAGAAAGAAAAGGGCAGAAGCAGCATGGAGGCATCCAGTGGAAACTGGAATAGAGAAAAGGGAGGAATACAGAGCAAAGTTAAGGTACAGCCAATATAACAACAGAGCACAAAGCTATCAAAAAATGTATAATCAATCTGTATATATAGATATATTCAGCTATACGAAATGGGAAAAGGTAAATATGGCTTAAAAGGACACACATACTCGTGTATATATGTATAAGTAATTTATAAGGGGTTGCCTATGGGGCACGAGGACATGGGTGTCCATCAATTATTGAAAACTTCTTTTACTTCATATTGTATACTTTTCTGCACTGTTTGAAAGTGTTGTTATCATGTCTGTTACTTTCTCAAATAAAAGAATAAGAGTCATAGCTCTAAAGATTTTTAGTATCATCATACTAGCCCTTACTATCTTCCACTTTCTCAAAGCATTTACTTTTTTTTTTTTTTCACTAAAAAACAAAGGAAAAAGCAACTAGGATCTCTCAACAGCAGTGACTCCTAAAAGATCCCCCACAGCTTTTATCTAACAGTCAATTCAGAGTCTGCAAGACAGGTTGAACTTCTGTCTCTTAAAAATCTGGTGTTAGCTTTAAAACAAATAAAAAATTAAAAAAATTTTAAAAAAAGAATCTGGTGTTAGGGGCACCTGGGTGGCTCAGTGGGTTAATGCCTCTGCCTTCGGCTCAAGTCATGATCCCAGGGTCCTGGGATCAAGCCCCGCATCACGCTCTCTGCTCAGCAGGGAGCCTACTTCCTCCTCTCTCTCTCTGCCTGCCTCTCTGCGTGATCTCTGTCAAATAAATAAATAAAATCCTCAAAAAAAAAAAATCTGGTGTTAGAAATCCATTTAAGATACTAAATTATGATGGCACAAGCGGCAATGAGCAGAACTAAGAACAGCATTTTTTTTAACTGCAATTACATGGCAAAATGAGCCAAAACCATTGTATTATTACTTGCAATCGAACAACCAAAGATTTTACCTACAGGTTGTTTGTTAACAAGGGCTGCTGAAGTTGGAGTATAATCCAAATCTTCATCATTGAAGAGTTCTTCAGTACTCATTCCAATGGCTTCTCCCATATTAAGACCAAGTTTCTTCTGTAACAGTTTCCGCTGGCGTGCTATCCTCTCTTTAGGATCCACTTCACCTTTAAACAGAAAAGAAATGCATTTCCTCTAAATCACGTTTAAGAAGTTTTCTAATAAATGAAGATCAAACTTGATTAAAAATTTTAACTATTAAAATTACAACAGGGGTGCCTGGGTGGCTCAGTGGGTTAAGCCGCTGCCTTCGGCTTGGGTCATGATCCCAGGATCCTGGGATCGAGTCCCGCTCTCTGCTTCGGTGGGAGCCTGATTCCCGCTCTCACTCTCTGCCTGCCTCTCTGCCTACTTGTGCTCTCTGTCTGTCAAATGAATAAATAAAATCTTAAAATAAATAAATAAAATTACAACAGAACAAACCATACTCACAATCTCTTTGAGTCCTAACTATGATTAAAAAATAGTGTTCTAGCTAACAAAACACTCTAGGACTTTTCATTGACATATCCCTCCATTGCCCTACTGTTAATTATCAAATATATATAAAATGAGATCCATTCCTGGGGAAATAAACCAATTTTATTTATTTTTTCTTAAGTAGGCTCCATGCCCAATGTAACTTTGTTTCCTTTGTGTGTGTGAACTAAAATCATGTCCTCAAACAAAACAACCTGAGTTTTTCACTTCCCCAAAATGGGAACTCGATGGTGAGGAGCTATGTGCCAACTCCATGTGGGTCGTTTACACATTCTCATTCAGCAGGTCATAATCTGCATGTTCTTAATTTAATACACCACCTATGGGCCCCCAACATAGCAAGGATATGGAGAAACTGAAAATCTTTTGCACTGCTGGTGTGAATGTAAAATGGTATTCCCACTATGGAAAACAGTATGGCAGTTCCTAAAAAGATTAAAAATAGAAATACAATGTGATCCAGTATTTCCTTTTCTGGGTATATAACCAAAGTAATAAGGGCAGGGATTCAAAAAGGTATTTGTATACTCATGTTCAAAAATAGCAGCATTGTTTAAAATAACCAAAAAGTAGAAGCAACCCAAGTATCTACTGATGGATGAATATACAAAACGTGGTATAAACACACACTGGAATATTACTCAGCCTTAAAAAGGAAGGAAATTCTTCTTTTTTTTTTTTAAAGATTTTATTTATTCATTTGACACAGAGAGAGAGAGAGATTACAAGTAGGCAGAGAGGCAGGCAGAGGGAGAGAGAGGGTGGGGAAGCAGGCTCCCTGCCGAGCAGAGAGCCCAATGCGGGGCTTGATCCGGGGACCCTGAGATCATGACCTGAGCCGAAGGCAGAGGCTTAACCCACTGCGCCACCCAGGCGCCCCAGAAGGAAATTCTGACATATACTAAGACACAGATGAATGCTGAGGAGATCATGTTAAGTGAAACAACCCAATCACAAAAGGATAAAAACTGTTATGACTCTACTTATATGAAGTACCTAGAGTAGTCAAATTCATAAAGACAGAAAGTAGAATGGTGGTTGCCGTGGGCTGGAGGGAGGGAGGAATGGGAACTGTTTAACAGGTACAGTAATCCCTTCTCATCTGTGGTTTCATGTTCTATGGTTTCAGTTACCCACAGTCAACAATCCAGAGGCAGATGATCCTGCTTTCGACATATCATCAGAAGGTTGTTAGGCTAACAATCGTAGCCTAACACTTACACCATGATGCCTATATCATTCACCTTACTTCATCTCATCATCTAGGCATTTTATCATCTCACATCATTACAAGAAGGGTGAGTATATTACAGGAAGATATTTCTAGAGAAATTTATATAATTTTTATTAAAGTATATCGTAGTTTGATTTTATATTACTATTGTCAATCTCTTACTATGTGTAATTTATAACTAAGTTTTATCATACTTCTGTATGTATAGGAAAAATAGTACATATATGGTTTGGTATTACTACCTACAGTTTCAGGCTTGAAATATATCCTTTGTGCATAAGGGGGACTACTGTATAAAGTTTCCATTTTGCAACATGAAGAGTCCTGGAGACTGGCTCACAACAATGTAAATGTACTTAATATCACTGAACTGTACAGTTAAGATGTAAATTTTTTGTTATTTATACTCTACAATAATTAAAAAATTGATACAACCAGTAATAAAAACTATCTAGGAAACAAAATGAAATAAGCACTGATATATATTACAGGGTAGATAAACCTTAGAAACACCAGTCACAAAAGATCAGGTATTAGGGGCACCTGGGTGGCTCAGTGGGTTGAGCCTCTGCCTTCCGCCACAGTCATGATCTCAGAGTCCTGGGATCGAGCCCCACATAGGGCTCTCTGCTCAGCAGGGGTCCTGCTTCCCCTTCCCCCTCTGCCTGCCTCTCTGCATACTTGTGCTCTGTCAAATAAATAAATAATCTTAAGAAAAAAAAAATCACATATTAGATAATTCCATTTATAAGAACTGTCTAGAACAGGCAGAGACAGAAAGATGCTTAGGGCCTGGAAGGAAAGAAGTAGAGTGTCAGAGGTTGACAGCTAAAGGATATAGGGTTTTTTCTTGAGATAAGGAAAATACTCCAAAATTGACCACATGTATCTGTGAATATATTAAATACCACTGAATTGTACACTTTAAAAATAGGTGAACTGGGACGCCTGGGTGGCTCAGTTGGTTAAGCAGCTGCCTTCGGCTCAGGTCATGATCCCAGCGTCCTGGGATCGAGTCCCACATCGGGCTACTTGCTCAGCAGGGAGCCTGCTTCTCCCTCTGCCTGCCACTCTGTCTGCCTGTGCTCACTCTCTCTCTCTCTCTCTAACAAATAAATAAAAAATCTTAAAAAAAAAAAAAAAAAGGTAAACTGTATGGTATGCGAATTGTATCTCAATAAAGCTATTAAAAAAAATTGAGGGCGCCAGGGTGGCTCAGTCTGTTAAACGGTTGCTTTCGGCTCGGGTTATGATCCCAGGATTCTGGGATCGAGCCCCATGTCGGGCTCCCTGCTCAACAGAGAGCCTGCTTCTCCCTCTCCCTCTGCCTGTCTCTCTGCCTACCTGTACTCTCTATCTCTGTCACCTTTAAAAAAAAATTTAAGGGGCGCCTGGGTGGCTCAGTGGGTTAAGCCTCCTGCCTTCAGCTCAGGTCATGGTCTCAGGGTCCTGGGATGGAGCCCCACATCGAGCTCTCAGCTCAGCAGGGAGCCTGCTTTCCCCTCTCTCTCTCTGCCTGCCTCTCGGACCACTTGTGATCGCTCTCTCTGTCAAATAAATAAATAAAATCTTTAAAAACTTTTTAAGACTGCTCTCTCGGAGGGAAAAACACGAGGCATCCAAAAGGCATCCAAAAGACTGCTGGATCACAAGTCCATGACACTCACAAAGAACACAAAATCAGACCTCTCATTCCAGGGAAAGGAGAAAATAACCTATCCAACTGCAAAGGAAAATCAGCTAGCACCTATACTAATCATGTATGTGTCCTTCATGTATGAGGAAACAAACACAGATAAACAGACATATAAAGAAAATCTAATTAAAGAATTTTAACCCACTGAGCCACCCAGGAGCCCCTCTAATTAGAGAATTTTAAATGAGCACTCATCAGCACACTGCAACTCAACAGCATTAAAATCTGAGTTGCCCAAAAACTGGGGTTCCCAATCCTTGTTATGTATCAGTTACCCGTAGTTTTTTCTCTTTTAAATACAATGTCCTAGACTTCAAGCTGTATTACAAAGCCATAATCATCAGGACAGTATAGTACTAGCACAGAAATAGACATGGAGATCAATGGAACAGAAGAGAGAACCCAAAAATGGACTCTCAACTCTATGGCCAACTAATGTTCAACAAAGCAACAAAGAATATTCAATGGAAAAAAGTCTTTTCAACAAATGGTGTTGGGAAAATTGGACAGCCACATGCAGAAGAATTAAACTGGATCATTTCCTTACACCATAAACAAAAATAGACTCAAAATGGATGAAAGACTAAAAAAAAAAAAAAAAAAGGATGAAAGACCTCAGTGTGAGACAGGAATCCATCGAAATCCCAGAGGAGTACAGAGACAGTAACCCCTGCGACCTAAGCTGCAGCCACTTCTTGCTAGACACAGCAAAAGCAAAAATGAACTACTCAGACTTCATCAGGGTTAAAAGGTTCTACACAGCAAAGGAAACAGTCAACAAACAAAAGGTAACCTATGGAATGGGAGAAGACATTCACAAACGACATATCAGATAAAGGGCTAGTATCCAAGATCTATAAGGAACTCATCACACTCAAAAGCCAAAAAACCCACAAAAAATCCAGTCAAGAAATGGGCAAAGGGGGGCACCTGGGTGACTCAGTGAGTTAAAGCCTCTGCCTTCAGCTCAGGTCATGATCCCAGGGTCCTGGGATCGAGCTCACATCGGGCTCTCTGCTGGGGAGCCTGCTTCCTCCTCTCTGTCTACCTGCCTCTCCGCCTACTTGTGATCTCTGTCAAATAAATAGATAAAATCTTAAAAAAAAAAAAAAAAAAAGAAATGGGCAAAGACATGAACAGACTTTTCTCCAAAGACATACAAAATGGCCAACAGACACATGAAAAAACGTTCCACATCACTTGGCATCAGGGAAATATAAATCAAAGCCAGTGAGATACCACCTCAGACCAGTCAGAATGGCTAAAATTAACAAGTCAGGAAACAACAGATGTTAGTGAGGATGTGGAGAAAAGGGTACCCTCTTACACTGTTGGTGGGAATGTATATTGATGCAGCCACTCTGGAAAACGGTATGGAGATTCCTCAAAAAGTTAAATATAGAATTACCCTACAGCAACTGTACTACTAGATATTCATCCAAGGGACACAAACATAATTATCTGAAGGGGCACATGCACCCCAAGGTTTATAGCAGCAACGTCAACAATAGCCAAAATATGGAAAGAGCCCAAGAAGATATGAATAGACATTTTTGCAAAGAAGACATCCAAATGGCCAACAGAAACATGAAAAAGTCCTTGGCATCAGGGAAATACAAATCAAAACCACAATGAGATACCACCTCACACTGGTCAGAATGGCTAAAATTAACAAGTCAGGAAATAACACAGGTTGGCGAGGATGAGGAGAAAGGGGAACCCTCTTACACTGTTGGTGGGAATGCAAGCTGGGGCAGCCAGTCTGGAAAAAAAGTATGAAGGTTCCTCAAAAAGTTGAAAATAGAGCTACCCTACAACCCAGCAATTGCACTATTTACCCTAAAGCTACAAAGGCAGTGATCCAAAGGGGCACCTGCACCCCAATGTTTATAGCAGCAATGTCCACAACAGCCAAACTATGGAAAGAGTCCAGATGTCCACTGACAGATGAATGGATAAAGAAGATGTGGTATATATACAATGCAATATTACTCAACCATCAAAAAGAATGAAATCTTGCCATTTGCAATGACATGGATGGAACTAGAGAATATTATGTTAAGCTACTTAAGTTAGTCAGAGAAAAGACAAATCCCATGTTTTCACTTACAATGTGGGATTTAAGCAACAAAACAGATGAACACAGGAGAAGGGAAGGAAAAATAAAATAAAAACAGAGAGAGAGACAAACCACAAGAGACTCTAACCACAGGAAACAAACAGGGTTTCTGGAAGGGAGTTGGGTGGGGGTATGGGATAACTGAATGACGGGCATTAAGGAAGGCACTTAATATAATGAGCACTGGGTGTTATAGGCAACTGACCACTAAATTTTACCCTTGACACTAATAATACACTATATGTTAACTAAATTGAATTTAAATAAAAATTTTTTAAATTAAAATAAAAATTAAATAAATACAATGTCCTAGAACTCTCTACAGAGCTATTAAATCTGAATCTCAAGGATAAGACCCAAATACATACTTTTTTTAAGTGACAATGGTGACACTGACTTTTACTCCTGGATAAGGGCCAAAGATCTCTGATATGAATACAATAGTAAAATCAGTAAACTTACTGTTTAGAGAGAATTTTTTTTCAAATCAGAAAGTTTTTTTTAAATTTTTTAATAAACATATAATGTATTATTAGCCCCAGGGGTACAGGTCTGTGAAACACCAGGTTTACAGACTTCACAGCACTCACCATAGCACATACCCTCCCCAATGTCCATAACCCCACCACCCTGTCCCTACCCCCCTCCCTCCAGCAACCCTCAGTTTGTTTTGTGACATTAAGAGTCTCTTATGGTTTGTCTCAAATCAGAAAGTTTTTTAAATGACTTCTACCTCCGTTATTAGAAAAACTATGCTTGGGGCGCCTGGGTGGCTCAGTGGGTTAAAGCCTCTGCTTTCGGCTCAGGTCATGATCCCAGGGTCCTGGGATCGAGCCCCGCATCGGGCTCTCTGCTCAGCAGGGAGCCTGCTTCCTCTCTGCCTGCCTCTCTGCCTACTTGTGATCTCTATCAAATAAAAACCAACAACATAAACAGTCAATTAACACATATCTGTACATTATAGACTATGTTCTTAAAATAAACTAAGCTAGAGAAAATATCAAGATCATAAGGAAAAGGGGTGCCTGGTGGCTCAGTGCATTAAAGCCTCTGCCTTCACCTCAGGTCATAATCCCAGGGTCCTGGAATCGAGCCCCACATCAGGCTCTCTGTTCAGCAGGGAGCCTGCTTCCTCCTCTCTCTCTGCCTGCTTCTCTGCCTACTTGTGACCTCTGTCTGTCAAATAAATAAATAAAATCTTTTAAAAAAAAGATCATAAGGAAAATTCATTTACAGTACCGTACTGTATTTACCGAAATAAATTTGCACGTTAAGTGGACCTGCACATTTCAACAACCTATGTTGTTCTGAGGTTAACCAGAGATCCTTCGATAGAAGCCATATTAAGCAAGAGTAAATGGCTGTTTGACATTTTTTTAAGATGAATAAGTAATCATTTCATTAACTTAGATATGTCTGAGTAATTAATTTTATTAGTAACAAAAACTGTTCTTAGTCAAAAGAGCAACTTACTTACAGAAACCCATTAAAAAACATCGTTTTTTCCACTCAAGGCATCAATTCTGAATGGCCAAAAAATTTATTTTATATCCAGATGGATTCTGTAAGTTTAAAGACAATGGGATGATTTCCTATCCAAGATTTATCTTTTCATTTTTAGTGTTTGCTCTGGTCACCAGCATGAGATCCAATTATTTAAATTTTTAAAACACATGATAAAAAGAAAGCTCTCATAAAGCTTCTCAATGTCCAGAATTATGAAAACAGTATCAAAAATTGTACTAATCCTGGCTTTTAAAATCTATTCAACCCAGGCTCTTGGGGTACACTTTATAATTTCTCTATTATATAATAAAATGCCTGCTGAAATACTAATATGTAACTATTAACAATTTATAGATTATGGTACATATTCACTTAAAAGGAGGAAAATATTCATATGGTATAGTTTTAGACCAAATACTTTTGGTTATCTTCTCCACCCATCATGCCTCCCCTTCTCCAACAGCAAATGTCTATCAAATTATATTTTGTAACATCTATTAAGATTTTGCATGACTTGGGGAGGGTATGTGCTATGGTGAGTGCTGTGAAATGTGTAAACCTGGCGATTCACAGACCTGTACCCCTGGGGATAAAAATACATTTTATGTTTATAAAAAAATACCCCTGGGGATAAAAATACATTATATGTTTATAAAAAATTAAAATTTATATAAAAATTAATTTTAAAAATGTAAAAAAAAAGAAAAAAGTAAAAAGATTTTACATGACTGATATGTAGCATACAAAGTGATAAATTAGCCTGAACACAAACACTTCACAAACATTTCAGACTTTCTTCTATAGGACTACTACATACCTGATTTTTCATCTTGTACTTCAAATTCTGCACCAGCAGATCCCAAAAGTGATGCCCCATGCTGCAACAATCTACATATATCAAATCGGTCAAAATTCAATCGATCTGTAGTAGCTGAATCTTCCATAGCACTTTCTGAAGTAGATTCTAAATGAGGTTGAAAAATATTTAATCGATCATAAAGCCAAAGTGTAGAATGAAAGAAAATAGCATTACCTGGGGTGGCCGTGTAACATTCTAAAGTAAATAAAAGGCAGAGGAAGTAGAAAAGCTATTGTGGACTTATTTATGATCAGCTCTTATTTATCAATAAACTATTTAATTGGTGGTTCCTCTTGTACAAACTATGAGAATGTCACTGGGTGTATGTATTTCTGTTTTTCATTACAAAAGCACATTATTCTATGAAGTAATGGATCCCATATTGAAATGTTTGTTAAATATTATATTGTATTGGGATGCCTGGGTGGCTCAGTCAGTTAAACATTTGCCTTCAGCTCACATCACGATCCCAGAGTTCTGGAATTAAGTCCTACATCAGACTCCTTGCTCAGTGGGGAGCCTGCTTCTCCCTCGGCCTGCTACTCTCCCCGCTTGTGTGCATGCACTCTCTCTCTCTCAAATAGATAAATAGATAAATAAAATCTTTAAAAATATATATCTCCATTTACTGTTTAACTGTTTGAAAATACTACCAAGGTAACAGACTGAGTTCATGATAGGGCTAATTTGGGGAAACAGATTTATTCATATAAAAGCTAATAAGCATCATTCGTTCCTATACCTGAGGAGTATCTATGATATGAAGCAACTATTCATTCAAGAGGACTCCTCATAATATGAGCAAATTAAAATCTCCTGGTAAATTGCTAAAAGTATATATTCATCCGAGGCCTAAAAGTATCATAAAATGGTTTGCATTCCTCCCCCCCAAAAAGGTTATGCCATTATAAATTTTTAAATATATTACCTTGTTCACTGACTTAGTAGTTTGTTTAGCTGGTACTTGCATATAATCCATTTATTAAACTAAGCTATAATTATTTTAAGTTTTTCAGTGATGATGAGCAACCTTATCATAAATTTTAATGCTGGTTTAACTAATTTAATGTTTTATAAAAAGAATCTGAGTTCTAGGGGTGCCTGGGTGGCTCAGTGGGTTAAAGCCTCTGCCTTCGGCTCAGGTCACGATCCCAGGGTCCTGGGATCAAGCCCCGCATCATCGCATCATCGGGCTCTCTGCTCAGCGGGGAGCCTGCTTCCTCCTCTCTCTCTGCCTGCCTCTCTGCCTACTTGTGATCTCTGTCAAATAAATAAAATCTTTAAAAACCAACCAACCAAACAAACAAACAAACAAAAGAATCTGAGTTCTAATATCTCTATATATACCAAAATAAGCAGGGAAAATAAGCTAAAAAAGAAGAGCTCCTTTCTAAAACAAGTTATAACTTCTGGTTATGTATTTTATTTGAGAGAGGACAAATTAACACAGTCTCTCAACATAATAGGTGCCAAATAATTAAAGCAAAAATTTTAGACAAGCTAAAATGTATGATAAAAGTGATGTTATCAAAGTGACTTGAAAATGAAATCAGGTTGCACATTAAATTTTCACTTATGGGACGCCTTGGTGGCTCAGTAAGTTAAGTGTCTGCCTTTAACTCAGGTCATGATCCCAGGGTCCTGGGATCAAGTCCCACATCAGGCTTTATGCTCAGGGGGGTGCCTGCTTCTCCCTCTGCCTGACACCCCAATTACTTGTGCTCCCTCCCACGCTCTCTTATCTCTCTCTCTGACAAATAAATGAAATCTTTAAAAAATTTTTCATTTAGGGATGCCTGGATGGCTCAGTCAGTTCAGTGTCTGCCTTCAGCTCAGGTCATGATCCTCGGGTCCTGGGATCGAGGTTCCACATCGGGCTCTTTGCTCAGGTGGGAGCCTGTTTCTCCTTCTGCCTTCTTCTCCTTCTGCCTACCTTTCCCCCTGCTTGTGCTCTCACCCTCTCTCTGACAAATGAATAAATAAAATCTTAAAAAAATTTTTTTAATTTAATTAAAATGTATACCTTTACAAATTTTTAAAAGCATACGTTCATTTTTAAATATTGTTTCAGATAATCAGAAAAATTATTTCCACTACAAGACATCTAAAGGACACATTAGAAACCAAAGACCGCTCCAAATACCCATACATAAATGTGCTTAAATTTAGAAAATAATCACACTATTCTCCCAGCAACAAGTAAAAACACTGCTTCAAATATTTACACTGCACTGGTTTAGTTTCTTTTTTTAAGACACAAATTCCTGAGAGAAGCAATAATCTCTTTAAATCAAGCATACTGTACAGTTAATAATTTAAAAAACATATATGAAGGGGCACCTGGGTGGCTCAGTGGGTTAAGCCTCTGCCTTCGGCTCAGGTCATGATCTCAGGGTCCTGGGATCGAGCCCCACATGGGGCTCTCTGCTCAGCGGGGAGCCTGCTTCCGCTCTCTCTCTCTCTGCCTACTTGTGATCTCTCTCTCTCAAATAAATAAATAAAATCTTTAAAATATATATATATATATGCAAACCCCTGGGGCTAATAATACATTATATGTCGGGGCACCTGGGTGGCTCAGTGGGTTAAAGCCGCTGCCTTCGGCTCAGGTCATGATCCCAGCGTCGTGGGATCGAGCCCCGCGTCGGGCTCTCTGCTCTTCGGACAGCCTGCTTCCTCCTCTCTCTCTCTGCCCCTCTGCCTACTTGTGATCTCTGTCTATCAAATAAATAAATAAAATCTTTAAAAAAAAATACATTATATGTCAATAAAAAATAAATACATACATAAATTAAAAAGATTTATATATATACACGAAAACATAGTCTATCTAGTAGTTATTTAAAAGCATGGTGGGGGACGCCTGGGTGGCTCAGTTGGTTAAGCGGCTACCTTCGGCTCAAGTCATGATTCCAGCGTCCTGGGATCGAGTCCCACATCAGGCTCCTTGCTCGGCAGGGAGCCTGCTTCTCCCTCTACCTCTGCCTGCCACTCTGTCTGCCTGTGCTGGCTCTCTTTCTCTCTTTCTAACAAAAAAAAAAAAAACAAAAAAAAAAACCAAAAACGTAATGTTTAAAAAAAAAGCATGGTGGAAGAGGCACCTGGGTGGCTCAGTCAGCTATCTACCTTCAGCTCAGGTCATGATCTCAGGGTCCTAGGACTGAGCCCCATATGGGGCTATGCACTCAGCAGGGTGTCTGCTTCTCCCTCTCCCTCTGCCCCTTCCCACCCCTCACATGCACTCTGTTTCAAAGTCTTTTTTTAAAAAAAGCATGGTGAAAATCACTGGCAAATTGTATCTGAAAAAGTTAAGCCTTTAAATTAAAATTGAAATTATTAAAATATAAAATGTATAGTTAATTCTATAGGTAGATCTTTACTGCAAACTATTTTACCACTTAAAAGCACCTTGCTTGGTTCTTGGTACTGGATTCCATTCAGGTACATTTTTCACTATAGCTTCAACAGCTTGTCCTGCTGCAATCCGGGTATCCCAATTTGTACTCCTTAAATATATCAACACCTTAAAAAATTATAAGATAAAATAGTTATACCAAAAATACTGTTTGTTCAAAGAAGCCAGAACAGAGAAATACAAATTTGCGTGTTATTAATTTGTAATTTAGCAGCTATTGGGACTTCACATAAAAATTTATATAAAACACCTTGGAATTATTAATATTATTTACAAGATTCTATCATTCACAGGAAATATCACTATACCTTAAAAAAAAGGAAACAGGAAACTTTAGTTAAAAAATACTTAATACAGGGGCGCCTGGGTGGCTCGGTGGGTTAAAGCCTCTGCCTTCGGCTGGGGTCATGATCCCAGGGTCCTGGGATCGAGACCCGGATCAGGCTCTCTGCTCAGCAGGGAGCCTGCTTCCCTTCCTCTCTCTCTGCCTGCCTCTCTGCCTACTTGTGATCTCTCTCTGTCAAATAAGTAAATAAAATCTTTTAAAAAATGCTTAATACATTTAAAAAATAACCTACCTTTTAAGACAGTAAAAACAAAATATTTATTTTCATCAAGTCCCATTACTTAATGCAAAGGGTTAAATTGTAAAAACTAGCAGAAAGAACAAATGAGTTCAGCAGGACTGGAAGAAGATCAATATACAAAAATCAACTGTTTTGCTAAATGCTTTCAATAAACAATTTGGAAATAAAATTTTTAAAATCCCATTTATAATAGCACCAAAAACCATAAAATATCTAAATGTAAACTTAACAAAGTACAAGACTCATATACTGAAAACTACAGAAAAATTCAAAATACCATTGAAAGAAATGAAACAAGATCTAAATAAACAAACACAAAGACACCTCACCTCATGTTTGTGGATCTAAAGATTTAATACTGTTGAAAGTAATACTCCCTCAATCGATCTACTGATTCAACAAAATTCCTATCAAAATCCCAGCTGACTTTTTTTGCAGAAATGGGCAAATTGATCCCAAAATTTATATGGAAATGCAAGGGACCGAGAATCATCAAAACAGTCTTGAAAAAGAATAATAAAGTTGGTATACTCACACTTCTTGATTTCAAAACTTACTACTAAGCAACAGTAATCAAGACAGCATGGTACTGGCAAAAGGACAGATGCATAAACCAATGGAATAGAATTGAGAGTCTAGAAATTAAATTGTCTATGGTCAACTGATTTTCAAGAGTGCCAGGACAATTCAATGGGGGAAAGAATAGTTTTTTCCACAAATGGTGCTAGGGCAACAAAATAATTATTGTGAACGCTTACCTAATACCATATACACACATATACAAAATAACTCAGAATAAGCCAAAAGTCTAAAAGTAAGATCTAAAGCTATATAATTCTTAGAAGAAAACACAGGGGTAAATCGTTGTGACCTTGGATTAGGCAAGATTTCTTAGATATGATCCCAAAAAGCAAAAGGGATATGAAAAAGGGATAAATCTGAATAAATCAAAACTGATAACTTTTATGCTTCAAAGGGTACCATCAGGAAAGTGAAAAGACAACCACAGACTGGAAAAACATATTTGCAAATGAAATACCTCATAAGGAGCCTGTATCCAAAATATAAAGAGAACTATTACAAATCAATATTAAAAGAACAAATATCCCACTTAAAAATGGGCAAAGGAGGGGCACCTGAGTGGCTTAGTTGTTAAGTGTCTGCCTTCAGCTCAGGTCATGATCCCAGGGTCCTGAAATCAAGCCCCCGAATTGGGCTCCCTGCTCAGCAGGAAGCGTGCTTGTCCCTCTCCTACTCCCCCTGCTTGTGTTCCCTCTCTCGCTATCTCTGTCAAATTAAAAAAATGGGCAAAGGATCTAGGGGAGCCTGGATAACTCAGTTGGTTAAGCGTCTGCCTCTTTATTTCAGTTCAGGTCATGATCTCAGGGGTTGTGAGATCAAGTCCCCACACTGGGCTCCACACTGGGCATGGAGCCTGCTTAAGATTCTCCCTCTCTCTCCCTCTGTCCCTCCCCCCAAAATAAGAAGAAATGGGCAACAGATCTGAAGAGACAGTTCTCCAAAAAAGATATACCAAGGGTCAATAAACACGTGAAAAGATGTTCAAAATCACTAGTCACCAGAAAAATGCAACTCAAAACTATAATGATGTATCACTTCACACTCACTAGTATGGGAACAATCAAAGTCAGTTAATAACAACCATTGGCAAGGATGTAAAAAAAATGAGCTCTCTCATACTACTGTTAGGAATGTAAACAATGGAGCCAGCTTGGAAAACAGTCTGGCAGTTCCTCAAAGAGTTAAACATAGTTACTATATGATCCAGCAATTCTATCCACAGGTATAAACCCAAGAGAAATAAAACATACGCCCCACTTCCTCCTCTCTCTGCTGCCTCTCTGTCTACCTGTGATCTGTTAAATAAATAAATAAAATCTTTAAAAAAAAAAAAAAACATACGCCCCACACAAAAACTTGTACACGAATTTTCATAGCAGTATTATTCATCAAAGGCCAAAAAGCAGAAACAACTCAAATGTCCATCAACTGATTAACAGATAAGATGTGATATATCCACATAATATATTCATATCATATCCATAAAATGGAATATTATTTGGCAGTAAAAAGGAATGAAGTAACGAAACAAGCTTCAATATGAAAGAAACTTAAAAATATTAAATAAAAGAAACTGATCACATTTATATAAAATTTTCAGAACTGGCAAATCTACAGGCAGAAAGTAGATTAAGGGGGTTACCTAGGACTAGGTATGGGAGGGAGAGTGATAGAGAATTACTGCTAATGGGCATGAGGTTTCTTTTTGAGGAAATAAAAATGTTTTAAAAATTACATTGCAGTGATGATTGCACATATCTAAAATCATTGAGGGGCACCAGGCTGGCTCAGTGGGTGGAGCATCTGACTCTTGGTCTTGGGACTGTAAATTCAAGCACTATACTGGGTATAGAGATTACCTGAAAATAAAATCTTAAAAAACCTTAAAAAAATCTTTAAACAAGTAAAATAAAACAACTGAATCACACAACAAGGAGTTTTAAAAACAAAACCAAGGGACGCCTGGGTGGCTCAGTTGGTTAAGCGGCTGCCTTCGGCTCAGGTCATGATCCCAGCGTCCTGGGATCGAGTCCCACATCAGGCTCCTTGCTCGGCAGGGAGCCTGCTCCTCTCTCTGCCTCTGCCTGCCTCTCTGTCTGCCTGTGCTCTCTCTCTCTCTAATAAATAAATAAAATCTTAATAAATAAATAAATAAATAAATAAATAAAAATAAAAAATAAAAACAAAACCAAAATGCAACAGGAAAACACTGAGGGGAGAGAAGAGAAGGTAAGAGGTGAGAAGATACATAAGACAAACTTTGCCTCTTTTGGAATTATTTGATGACAGCCAATATGCCAGGATCTAAGTTAAGAAGACCAGAACTCAGAAGGCTGGAAACCTTTCCTCAGTTCAGCACAAATTAATTTTGCTGTTTCCAGTTTCAGCTCATTCAGGGGAAAACCCTAGGGTGAGAAGAAATAGGTATGCCTCTCTATACCCTACCTTATGCATGAGTAGAATAGTGTCTAATACTTGTCCCTCTCCACTCTGAGAACATGGAGCCTGTGGATATCATATCGCTGTCCCTTCATGTACATATTGGTTAGAAAGTTCTGATGATATCTAAGTTGTAAATATACTGGAAAAGACAGTTATTGTCAGCCCTCATGATGGGAACCATATCATAGAGATTTGTACATTCACAAGGTCTTAGAACTCTTACTCATACGAATTAAGAAGGGACAAATAAGAATGAAAGGAGGGGATAAGGGGCACCTGGGTGGCTCAGTTGGTTAAGCATCTGCCTTTGGCTCAGGTTGTGATCCTGATGTCAGGCATCTAGCTCCACATTAGGCTCCCTGCCTGCTCGGTGGGGAGTCTGCTTCTCCTTTTTCCTCTTAACCCTTGCACAGAGGTTCTCTCCCTCTTACATAATAAAGATAAGAAAAGAAAGGAAGGGCGGGAGGGAGGGAGGGAGGGGAGGGGAGGGGTGGGGAGGGGAGAAGTGGTGGGTGGGTGGGAAGGAAGGAAGGAGGGAATAAGACCAGCAAGAAGAAAAGGGCCTTAGGATTTCCATATTGTAGCCCAACCCTATCCTCTATTCTCACCCTCCTTCCAATCCAAGCCACACAAAGCACTCCAGTTTTTACTTTGTGCGCCAGAAAAAGATTTTATTCAAGATTTATTTATTTTAGAGAGAGAAAAAGAGAGAACATGTACATGCATATGAGGAGGGAGGGTTGGGGGCAGGGGCAGAGGGAGAGAGTCTTCAAGCAGACTCCCCACTGAGGTCAGAGCTCACATGGGGCTCAATCCCACAAACCAGGAGATCATAACCTGAGCTGAAACCAACATTTGGATGCTCAACTGACTGAGCCACCCAGGCACCCCTGCATGTCAGAGAATTATTAAACACATGGAAAGTGTTGCTTACCATTATCAAGCACACTTCTACAAGCCCAGAGTTCAGTAAAAATACAGTCGTTGCTTAGGGAAAGAATATGGGCTAGTATTTTGAAAACACTCATCCACCAAAGCAGAAAACCTCCACTTTCAAACAGGTGATAACTTAAAATGTAATAACTAGTTTCTCATATATTTCCATCATTTCCCATGAGTATTCAATCCATTTTAAGACTGTCAACTATGATATAATTACTAGCCGTTAGGAACAAGTCAGACCACTAACAAACTAGATTAACAACTTAGTTCATTACCAAATTGGGTCAGATTCAAATCTGTGCCACAGGCAAAAGGTTATATATTGTCAAATCCCTTAGATAATTAAACTTGATGTAAAAAATAAAAAGACCCAGGGGCACCTGGGTGGCTTAATGGGTTAAAGCCTCTGCTTCAATGGGTTAAAGCCTCTGCCTTCAGCTCTGGTCATGATCCAAGAGTCCTGGGATCGAGCCCTGCATCGGGCTCTCTGCTTAGCAGGGAGCCTGCTTCCCTTCCTCTGTCTCTGCCTGCCTCTCTGCCTACTTGTGATCTCTGTCAAATAAATAAATAAAATCTTTAAAAAACAAAAACAAAAATATTTTAAATCTTGTGATAAAAAAGAAAGACCAAATTAAAAAAAAATCTGGAGAAATAGTAAGATAGTTAATGGAATTGGAAGACCACAAATTGCCACTAAAATAAAATAAGACAATGTCTATTGTTCTATTCCTATCCACAGACAAATTTCTACAAACGCTTTATACTAAAACAAAAAAAAGAGTTCTTACTTTAGATAAAAGATTGTTTAGTTCATGGGGATGAAGCTTTACCACTTCTCCAAGTTGCTGTGCAGCAGCTTTTCTTGTAACTGGAGTAGTGCCAGTATCCAGTAAGATAAAAAGACGGTCAAGCCTAAAATAACAAAAATATAATGATTATTCTGAAACATGTTTCCTCATAGGTATAAGCTTAAGTCAATAAATATATTGAGCATTTATGAACGAAGAAGACCTATTCTAGGGCTGCGGGAGAATTTCTACGATTAAGGAACCTGCAATTGGGGGTAGGGTAAGCAGGAAGGCAAGTACACAAATAATTAGAATACAAGGGACAATAACATATGTGTCAGAAAGAAGTACAAAGTGCTCTGAAGAGTGTGAACAAAGGTAATAAATACTACATATCCCCAACTGTGTAATACTGAAAAGTCTTCATGAAATAAATGGTGTTAAGAGATGGACCTTAATTGGTCGACCATGAAGGTTTGGGTTCAGGAAAGCAATGGAACTGGAACTCTATTTTAGGTAGATTAATCTGGCAGCAGTGTGAAGCATGAAGTGTAATGGAAGAAAACTTTTAGAGAGTCGAAGGTTAAAAGTGCAGACCTAAACTACCATCTGGGTGAAAAGCCTAGAAAGAAGTTGGGAGTGGGGTGCCTGGGTAGCTCAGTCAGTTAAGCAGCTGCCTTTGGCTCAGGTCATGATCTCGAGGTCCTGGGACATAGCCTGTCATCAGGCTCCCTGCCGGGGGGGGGGGGGGGGGGGGGGGGGG
>ML107889.1:0-21562 GCA_003697995.1 Taxidea taxus jeffersonii | reverse complement strand
GGGGGAGGTTCTGCTTCTCCTTCTACCCTCCCCCTGCTCATGTGCATACTCTCTGTCTCTCTCAAATAAGTAAAATTTAAAAATTAAAGAAAAGAAGAAATTGAGAGAGAGGTTGCAGACAATAAACACACATGGTACAATAACAAAATGTCAAGAAAATTAAAGGATTCTCAGACTCTGAATCTTAGAAAATAAAGATGTCATTTTTAAAATGGGAAGATATAATGGAGAAAATACCATGGGAAAAGATGGCAAGTTTACTAGTGGCGGGGACAGGATAGCTAGGAGAGACCAAAAAGGATAGCTGGAATAGAGATCTGAAGTTCAGGAAGACTTGAGATTAAAGGTATAAAGGTATAAGGGGTCATTTGTATTGAAGCAACAAATATGGCAATAAATAAGATCTCTGAGTAAAATGTTTCCAAAGGCATATAGCATAATGGCATCAATTCTAGAGCTACAACACCACAGTTCAAATTCCAATTCTGCCATTTATCCAATGAATAAAGCTTGGAATAATATCACAATGCCTTATACCTGGAATAGGTAATAAGAAGTGGAACACTGAGTTACTATTATTTTGGAATACAGGAAAATCCTAAGGTTTTAGAAAGGCAAAGTCACAAGTAACTACCACCAACTATCCCACATATCATAATATAAGTCTAGCTTTCCTATCACACTAATTAGGCTCAGTGAGGCAAAATGAATGCCATAGGTAATGAAAAGAGGGCAGCTTCATACTTCATATATAGAATAAATGGGTACTTTTAAAAAGATGAAGATGGGGTCCAGTGGGTCAGTCAACTAAGCATCCAACTCTTAGTTTCGGCTCAGGTCATAATCTCAGGGTGATGAGATGGAGCCTGAGTCGGGTTCCAGACTCAGTTGGGAGTCTGCTTCTCCTCTCCCTCTGCCCCTCCCCACCACTCACACATGTGCACTTGCACACTCTCTCTCTCTAAAATAAATAAATAAATTTGTAAAAACATTTTTTAAAAAGATGGAGGATGACAAGAGGCAAAGTTAAATCCTACATGAGGGGAGATTTAGTGAATATATTTTCAAATTTTATCTAATAAGAAATAGAAAGTAAGGTCCCAATGAAGCTCATATTTTACTTCTGGGATTATTTTTCTATCACAAAAAGCTAAAAAATTACACAACAAAGCTCTGAAAGCCTTTAAGGAAAAGATAAAGCTTTAGGGGCAGATGAAACGGACAGGATTGTTCTTTTCTTTTTTCTGGTAGTATTTATCAAACTAGCCAGTCACTAATAAGCATAAAATCATTGTAAATAATAAAAAAATAGAACTAAAATACATCTTTTTCATTCAAGAATGCTAAAAGTACTATAAAAAGTTTTTAATTGCTTCAGAACAAAACACTAAGAGGTAAGGTTCAAATTTATAGTTAAGGGTATGTAGAAAGGACAAATTTTAAGAAAAATATGTGAGGTAATAAAAAAGCCAGTGGCATAAACCAGAGTAATATAACAGTTTCTGCTTTCAATATACTGAATGGCACACAGAGTGATTATAAAGAAATTAATTTTTATAAGACATGCAAAAATTAATTTACTTTATATATACAGACACATTTGCTAACACAGTATTTCTCCTTATTAATTCAAGGCCATCTAAATACTTGCCTTTACCCACTCATTCATCAGGTTTTGCTAAAGGATTTGGTGAAAAGTGACTCAGAGATAGCAAGAAAAGGGAGAAAAAAAATTTTTGACAACTGATATTATTTAAAAAGTTCTAAGACAGTCCCTTCCCCATAAAATGATTTCCCTTACCCATCCCATATATAACTCTCAGAATTCCTCTTGAAATATTTTCATCTTTAAATCAAGTTGTGATGTTGGGGCACCTGGGTGGCTCAGTGGGTTAAGCCTCTGCCTTCAGCTCAGGTCATGATCTGAGTCCAGGGATTGAGCCCCACATCGGCGGGCTCTCTTTTCAGCAGGGAGCCTGCTTCTCCCTCTCTCTCTGTCTCTGCCTACTTGTGATCTCTCTCTCTCTCTGTCAAATAAATAAATATTTTTTTAAAAAATCAACTTGTGATGTTAAAGTTCATGAGAATCATCTCTGAACCTCCACAACAAACATCTGCACATTACTGTGACTGTATGATTTTGTCCATGAAATTTGCAGAAAGAAGTTTCAGACAGGAGCACCTGGGTAGCTCAGTATTTATGCAGCTGCCTTCGGTTCATGTCATGATCCCAGCATTCTGGGATCAAGCCCCACATCGGGCTCCCTGCTTGGCAGGAGGCCTGCTTTCCCTCTCCTAGTCCCCCTGTTTGTGTTCCCTCTCGCGCTCTGCTTCTCTCTGTCAAATAAATAAATAAATAAATAAATAAATAAATAAAATCTTAAAAAAAAAAAAAAGAAAGAAATTTCAAAACATCTGGGTGCCTGGGTGGCTCAGTCGGTTAAGCATCTGCCTTCAGCTCAGGTCATGATCCCTGGGTCCTGGGAGCAAGTCCTGCGTTGGGGTGGGGATGGGGAGTCCCTGCTCAGCAGGGAGTTTGCATTGCCCTCTCCCTCTGCCCCTCCCTGCTGCTTGTGCTCTCTCTAAAATAAATAAATAAAATCTTTACAAAAAACCCTCCATATTATATGGCAGGCAAAATTATCAAAAATTAAGTAAGTTTTGGGACGCCTGGGTGGCTCAGTTGGTTAAGCAGCTGCCTTCGGCTCAGGTCATGATCCCAGCGTCCTGGGTTCGAGTCCCACATCGGGCTCCTTGCTCGGCAGGGAGCCTGCTTCTCCTTCTGCCTCTGCCTGCCACTCTGTCTGCCTGTGCTCGCTCTCTCTCTAACTAATGAATAAATAAAATCTTAAAAAAAAAAATTAAGTAAGTTTTATTACAAAGAACAGGTTAGTCTTAGGCCAAATTTATGCTACTGTATGTGGACTTGCTGCATTTATTCTTTCTAACAATATCAGGCTCAGGGCACCTGGGTGTCAGGCTCAGGGCACCTGGGTGGCTCAATCACTTAAGCATCTGCCTTCAGCTCAGATCATGGTCCCAGGGTCCTGGGATTGAGCCCCACATCAGACTCCCTTGCTCAGGGGGGAGCCTGCTTCTCCCTCTGCCTGTGTTCTCTCTGTCAAATAAACAAATAAAACAAAAACAGTATCAGGCTCTTGGGGCACCTGGGTGGTGACTTGATTTTGGCTCAGGTCATGATCTCCAGGTGGTAGATCTAGCCCCATCTCTGGCTCCGAGGTGGGCATGGTGCCTGCTTGAAATTTTCTCTCCCTTTGCCACTCCCGACCCCTCTCTCTCCCCAACTCTTTAAAAAAAAAAAAAAAAAAAGGCGGGGGGGAGCCTGGGTGGCTCAGTGGGTTAAAGCCTCTGCCTTCGGCTCAGGTTATGGTCTCAGGGTCCTGAGATCCAGCTCCGCATCAGGCTCTCTGCTCAGCAGGGAGCCTGCTTCCCTCACTCTCTGCCTGCCTCTCCGCCTACTTGTGATCTCTGTCAAATAAATAAATAAAATCTTAAAAATAAAAAAATAAATAATTTAAAAATTTTTTAAAAATCACAATATTGGACTCTCTTATATGTATACAGTTTATGCAGATTTAGGACTTTCCTCCAGAAAATTGGGGCAAAATGGAAAATTAGACTGGAAGTTAGGAGACATTTAGAGGTCCTACTTCTGTCACATGTTGGCGGACTTAAGAAAGTTAACTTCACCTAACCTCTTACTTTGGAGGGTAAAACTAGATAATTTAGGTGTATTTTACAGTTTTGCATCATTGTGAGGGCTTTTTTTTCCCCCACTTTTATTTATTTATTTATTTATTTATTTATTTATTTATTTTTAAGATTTTTATTTATTTATTTGACAGAGATCACAAGTAGCCAGAGAAGCAGGCAGAGAGGAGGAAGCAGGCTCCCTGCTGAGCAGAGAGCCCGATGCGGGGCTCGATCCCAGGACCCTGGGATCATGACCCGAGCCGAAGGCAGAGGCTTTAGCCCACTGGGCCACCAAGGCACCCCTCACTTTTATTTTTTACGTAACATAACATTTTTCATATCGTCAACTTACTTGATGCCTAGTTCCTTAGACTTCAACTCTGGAAAGATTCCAACTACTACATAATTCTTTTTCCATTACAGAGATTCCATTTTGTTTTTTAAAGATTTGATTTATTTGTGTGTGTGAGAGAGAGTGTGTGTGCACACAAGCAGAGGGAACAGCAGGCAAAGGGAAAATTAGGCTCCTCTTCAAGCGAGGAGCCTGATGTGGGACGCAATCCCAGGACGCTGGGATCATGACCTGAGCTGAAGGCAAACACTTAACCAACTGAGCCACCCAGGTGCCCCAGATTCTGCCTTTTTGATCAAAAGCAAAACTGGCTGTAAAATGAACACTGTAAGGAAGTGACAATACTAACCTGTTTATAAATCTGTGTGTAAAAAGTTCAAAGAAAATGGACAGCTTCCAAAGTTCTCCCCAATCATTTCCACTTCACTCAAGGCCCAAATACCATTCCCTGTGCCTTAAAAAGGAATAGACTACATACTTCACTGAGTGGATCTCTGGCCTTTGGAACACAAATTATCTTAAGTTCTCTCCTGTCTCCAAAGATTGCTCTTTACACTCATCCTCTCCATTTCAAATGGAAAGATTATCCTCACCCCTCTTCAAGGCTTAGATATTACCCCACTGTTTCCTTGATACCATCCCCTTCTATCTTCATTCAATTATCCTTTCTTTAATGCCTTAAATCACTGCCTTATTAAACCATTCCCTTCTACCTTCAAATATGCAGATATCTCTAAAAAGGAAATAAACTGCTTGACCTTCATCTTCTAGCATGCTTTTTCTTTTTTACTGCCAAGCATTAAGAACAAATGTTTAAAATCACTTCTTTTGGGACACCTGGGTGGCTCAGTTGGTTAAGCAGCTGCCTTCGGCTCAGGTCATGATCCCAGCATCCTGGGATCGAGTCCCACATCGGGCTCCTTGCTCAGCAAGGAGCCTGCTTCTCCCTCTGCCCCTGCCTGCCTCTCTGTCTGCCTGTGCTCACTCTCTCTGACAAATAAATAAATAAAATATTTTTTTTAAAAAAATCACTTCTTTTGGGTGCTTGGGTGGCTCAGTTGGTTAAGCCTCTGCCTTCGGCTCGGGTCATGATCTCAGGGTCCTGGGATGAAGCCCCACATCAAGCTCCCTGCTCAGTGGGGAACTTGCTTCTCCCTCTCCCTCTGCCAGCCACTCCCCCTGCTTGTGCTCTCTTTCTGTCTCTGTGTGTCAAATAAGTAAGTAAAGGGACACCTGGGTGGCTCAGTTGGTTGAGCGGCTGCCTTCGGCTCAGGTCATGATACCAGCGTCCTGAGATAGAGTCCCACATCGGGCTCCATGCTCGACAGTGAGCCTGCTTCTCCCTCTGCCTGCCACTGTCTGCCTGTGCTCGCTCCTGTGCGCTCTATCTGACAAATAAATAAAATCTTTAAAAAAAAAAAAAAAGATAAGTAAGTAAAATGTGAAAAAAAAATCACTTCTTTTATTTCCTTACTATACACAATTTAATCCTTATCAGTCAAATTTCTATTCCTCTCTTCTACTGAATGGCACATCTGATGGTCACCAATAAACCTGTAAACTCCAAAATCAATTTCTTTTGGTTAAGTCCTATTTTCTTGACTCTTCTATGACATCTGATATCAGCAAGTACCCCATTTTTAAGATACTTTTTTACCTAAGTTTTCACATTATATTATCCTGTTCATATCTGAATTCTCAATTCTTCCTCTGGTATCCCTAACTCTTTTTTTTTTTTTTTTTTTTTGACAGACAGAGATCACAAGTAGGCAGAGAGGTAGACAGAAAGGAAGGGAAGCAGGCTTCCTGCTGAGCAGAGAGCCCTATGCAGGGCTTGATCCCGGGACCCTGAGATCATGACCTGAGCTGAAGGCAGAGGCTTAACCTTCTGAGCCACCCAGGCGCCCCTCCCTAACTCTTAATATGTACATTCTCCCATAATCAATCCTTGGCTCCTCACCTCACCAGTTTCCTGAGGAAACTATATTGTTATTTATTTAAACTATAGCACAAATCATCCTCAAATCTAGTCCATCCGGGAGCCCCAGTTTCAATTGCCTGGTGAGCTTAACTCCAAGGTAACATGATCTTTTTGCCAGATTTCTTCCTAAAGCATCTTTTGATCAAATTATTACCTTACTCTAAAATTGTGAATGGCTCATCATTGCCTATCAGATAGTAATCAAAAACCAATAAGTACCTATCCAACATGGACCTTTTTGATTTTCACAATTTCTTCTATACCATTTTCCACTTGGAATGTCTTTTCTTTTTTTTTTCTTTAAAGATTTTATTTATTTATTTGACAGACAGAGATCACAAGTAGGCAGAGAGGCAGGCAGAGAGAGAGGGGGAAGCAGGCTCCCTGCTGAGCAGAGAGCCCGATATGGGGCTCGATCCCAGGATCCTGAGATCATGACCTGAGCCAAAGGCAGAGGCCTAACCCACTGAGCCACCCAGGCGCCCCGGAATGTCTTTTCTTGATTCAATTCTTCAACTAGCTCCCATCCATCAAGATTTAAAGTCCTTTGCCCTCTTGAACCTATCTCAGGTTGCTATATCATAGAGATTAATTCCTCTTCTGAAATCTACATGAATTCTCATCTTGAAAAACCATTTTGGTATTTGTTATGCTCTTTTGGAGTGTCTCTTACACTAATTCGTCCCATGATGTCTTATGCTCATGAGACTTCACTTCCTCCAATGATTCTTTTTCTCTGCCACAATACTTTGCATACTGCCTCCGCAATGTCTTTGCTCAGTATTAAAACAATTCTTTAGTTGGTATTTACTATAATTAAAATTATAAAGAAAAGTGCAAGTTTCTTAGGGCCAAGTTTATACATCATTTTTAAGTAAAGAAAGTGTGTGCTAAAAAAAAAAGTGAGCTATATTAGAATTTTTTTTGCTTCCTTTGAGAAATACCCTTAATTTATAATAGCTATATTATGTAAAAACAAGTTATAAAAATAACAGAACTGGGGTACCTGGGTGGCTCAGTCAGTTAGGCGTCCAGCTCAGGTCATGATCTCAGGATCATGAGATCAGGCTCTGCCCTGGGCTCCACACTCAGCAGGGAGTCTGCTTGTGATTCTCTCTCCCACTCTGCACCTCCCCCTGTTCACATGAGCTCTGTCTCTCTCTCATAAATAAATCTTAAAAAAAAAAAAAAGAAAATAAAAACAAAAGACAAACAGAACTGATGCTAAGGTAATGTTTCAGTAAGTGATAAGATCAGCCCAGCAATATTCCAGCATTCAGAACATCAAGGCAGTTATACCTGCTCCAAAGAGCAAGATGAGAAAGAGACCATGAAGTAGGCACTGTATTCCTTCAAAAATCTCCACCCTTCCTAAATTTTCCTTTAGTCCCCTGCAACCCAGCTTCATTAGAGCCACACTCCTGGCCTTTTGACTCTTCTCTAACCTAATGCTGATCCTGTCTCATAGCCACGCAGTTCTTCTTGTCTCTCCTTTATGCAAAGCCTTTTATTCCAATGCCGTGTCATGTAACCTCTGCTCCTCCAGCAGCCAACTGTCCAGGGGTAAAAGATCAATTCACTCTCTCACCTAATCCAGGCCTATTTATCCTCACATCTTCCACCTTGGTGGTAGCCAAACTTGCCTCCCTGGATAGAAAAATGGGGATATAAGAGTATGTCTTTGGTTTTTTGAAGATCTCCCATCCTCTATCCAGAATAGCAGACCACCACACAAAAGGAAGAACAAAGGGATGAGCAGACCAGGACCTGGCAAGAGGGCAATCTGACCTGTTACCCCATGGTAGCCAGCTATGAGGCAAGCATCATGGCCAGGACACAATACCAGGAAAAGGCTGGCGAACTGGTGGGGGGAAGGGCAAGGGCATGAGACAGGGTCAGAATTATGTTTGAGGGCAGGTAGGGCCCTTGATGAAGGAGGGTGTGACAGAAGCTAGGTGGTCAAAAGAGAAAGGAAGTTAAAAGAAGGGCTAACTGAGGAAACACAGTACTTACCACAATACTTTTTTTTTTTTTAAGATTTTATTTATTTATTTGTGAGAGAGAGAGAGAGAGAGAGCGAACGAGCACAGGCAGACAGAGTGGCAGGCAGAGGCAGAGGGAGAAGCAGGCTCCCTGCCGAGCAAGGAGCCCGATGTGGGACTCGAACCCAGGACGCTGGGATCATGACCTGAGCCGAAGGCAGCTGCTTAACCAACTGAGCCACCCAGGCGTCCCGCCACAATACTTCTTTTGGCTAAAACTTCTCTTGCAGAACAGCTAGTAGGATAAAAATGCCATTCTTCATTCTTTGAAGGATGGATAGATGGAGGAGAAAGAGGGAACAGATGTCAAAAGGTACCAAAGACTGAAGAATAATTTAAATAGAATATAAGGCAATTATATTTGACAAATCTACTGGTTATGAATTTACTGATAAGAAATCTGGCCCATTTTCAATCTGGATTTTAATTCAGAGAGAATTATACAAGACATGATTCACGTTTTGTTTACCAAACTATGACTTCAGGCAATTGCTCTAAAGACTGACTAGAAAAAGGAAAGAGAACATGAAAGTTTGCAGAGGTTATGCTGGCAGTTGCAATCTAACCCCTCTTCTCTTCAGCTGTTTGCATTATGATAATTCATGAAATAAAGATATAAAAAGATACAAAAAGAAATCATAGGCATTTTTGAACTATGTCCTAGGTTACTACTTCATCATTAACAAACAAGTACATGTTGCATTTCCATTCCTAAACCATCTGAAAATTAAAAAAAAATTTAAAAAGTACAGGGGTGCCTGGCTGGCTCAGTCATTAGAACATACAACTCATGATCTCAGCATCGTGAGTTTAAGCCCACACTGGGGGGCAGAGATTTTTTTTAAAAGTATAAATATAACTTCTTCAATCTATTTCCAACCTCCGTATTCTTAGAATAAATTAAATCTCTTTGAAAAACAGTATAAGGTCAACTAGTAGAACACTTCACAAGGAAAGCTATGTAACCTTAACTAAGAATTATCAGTCAAGTTTGTCCATTTTGTAATGCATTTTACATTTAACAAAAGTGCAATAAAATTTAAAACAGAAACTATTTGAATTTTTTTTTTAAAGACCTTATTTATTTATTTGACAGACAAGTAGGCAGAGAGGCAGGCAGAGAGAGAGAGAGGTGGAAGCAGGCTCGGGGCTCGATCCCAGGACTCTGGGATCACGACCTGAGCCGAAGGCAGAGGCTTTAACCTCACTGAGCCACCCAGGGGCCCCTGAATTTTTTTACTTTTCTGTGTGACTTAGGGAATAAGAAAAGAAAGTAAATATCTAATATAAACACTGTATTAAGTTTCACATATTATCATTAAGTAAGAAAGTTATGGTCAAAATAAACAACTTCAAAGAAATTCTCTAGACTGATCTTTTTAAATGTATACCTTCTAATTTATATTGCAGGCAATTTGAAACTATGCTAATGTTATATTCTTTCAACAAGGAAGAGTAAGACAGCACACAGAACACTGAGAATCAATATGAAGATGTAAAACCACATGAAAGCCAGGTGCAAAGCCAGGTGCATGCCAGAATAAACTGTATTCCCTCACTTCCACACTAGATCGTTAATTCCTTAAAATAGGGACTCCAGGGGTACCTTGGTGGCTTAGTCAGTTAAGTGTCTGCCTCCAGCTGAGGTTATGATCCCAGGACCTTGGTATAAGCCCAGACTGGGCTCCCGGTCAGCAGGAAGTCTGCTTCTCCCTCCCCCCATTATGCTTGCACTCACACTCTCTGAAACAAATAAAAATTTTTTTTTTTAAATGGGGACTCTATCTTTTTTCTCTGCTGTATCTCTAGTACCTAGAACATAGAAATCATTCTATAACTACTCATTAAATCAATGCTGAAATAGTACAACCGAACAGTTATTTCCTTTAGGACATTTTTTCCTAACCTCTACTCTTGATCCACCCATCAAGCTACAGCCTTTTGCATGACTTTATCTTAAAGATAAAATCTAGGTTCTTCAGAAGAAACATCTGTTATCTTAAAGATTTTATTTATTATTTATTTGACAGACAGAGATCACAAGCAGGCAGGGAGGCAGGCATCAAAAGAGAGAGAGAGAGAAGCAGGCTCCCTGCAGAGCAGAGGGGCTCAATCCCAGGACCCTGAGATCATGATCTGAGCTGAAGGCAGAGGCTTAACCCACTGAGCCACCCAGGTGCCCCGAAATACCTGTTATTTTAAAAGTTCATAAAAAACTGTGCACTTTAAAATGGTTAAAATGGTGAATTTTATGTTATGTGTATTTTACCATAATTTAAAAACCAAACAACAAAATGCTTTATGTAAGTATCCTGAGGAATAAACCAAAGAAACAGGAAGGCATTTGCCATACAGACTGAAATGTAAAAGCTTCCATATACCTCTTCTACCTTTCCTGGCTTTTCGTTATGAAATATTTGACATATTAATATTTGTAACAGTTATATCAATCTTATAATTAATTGAAATTAGCAGTAATGGGGGTGCCTGGGTGGCTCAGTGGGTTAAAGCCTCTGCCTTTGGCTCGGGTCATGATCCTGGGGTCCTGGGATTGAGCCCCTGCATCGGGCTCCCTGCTCAGCGGGGAGCCTGCTTCCCCCTCTCTCTCTACCTGCCTCTCTGCCTACTTGTGATCTCTGTCAAATAAATAAATAAAATCTTAAAAAAAAAAAAAAAGAAATTAGCAGTAATGGAGGAAAAGGCCTAACAAACACAAGAAACCTGAGCTGTCCTAGAGATCATCAAGATCATTTTATCGTTTTAGTCAGCAGGAAGGATCCACTGGAACCTCCCCCACAAGAAACTTCCTGTTTGGTAGAACAGGACTATTCAAACAATGTTTCTCTAAAGTATCAGCAATACAGAGAGAATTAACAAAACTGAGCAAAGTTCTGATCAAATGTAGCAATTTGTTTCTTCCATAAGAGGGTGTGCTCCCTTTTTTCCAGAAACCTTTCTGAACATTGCATTATTTTCAAGAGCAAAAATGTCACAGACCTCAGAAACTGTTTCTAATAATGCAGTCAAATCATAACTACTGTCTAGATATCTTAGACATGGCCTCTACAGCTTAGATCACTGAGGAAGAATATTTTTAAATTTATATAATCAAAGGAAAACTATGTTCCTATTAGCTAATCAATATACATAAGTCACCTCAACCAGTCATGGCATAATCTGGCAAAGGTATGAAAATCTTAAAAACACACACACACACACACACACACACACACACCTGTAGTAAGTCATGGTACTCAACACTGTCACAAGTTCACCATCTTCTGTAATAAACATATCTTAACAGTTCCTCTAAGGCTGTCTTTACTGTTGATAGCCCAACCCCAACTGCAGAAAGGCTCACAAAGCAAAACAGCATTATTCAATGATTTAACAGTGGGGCACCTGGGTGGCTCAGTTGATTAAGCATCTGCCTTCAGTTCAGGTCATGATCTCAGTGTCCTGGGATCAAGCCCCAAGTCAGGCTCTCTGGTCAGCATGAGCCTGCTTCTCCCTTTCCCTGCCATTCCCCCTGCTTGTGCTTTCTCTCTTAATCTCTGACAAATAAAATCTAAAAAAAAAAAAAAAAAAAAAAAAAAAAAGGAAAGAAAAAGCTAATGATGTACTATACGTTCGCTAACCATAGTAAAAAAATTTTAATTTTAAAAATATTTAAGTTACTATTTCAATTATTTGCAAGCAACACTGAAAGCTGTAATATATATTAATTTGTCTTTTTGCTGAGGTTGGTTTTGTGGGAGCAAGTAGCTAGTAAGTGAGTTTAGCTGACCTTCCAGCATTCACATCTCAAGGGCAACATTGTTCTCTACTCCTACATTTGTATATTTGTCTCTTATTAAGGGTCTAAGGGAGTCATACATTTTTCAGTAATACTTCACTGCATCTTATAGAACTTCAAATGCTATAACTATATTTGCAATTTTAGAGAGTTTCAAAGTTCATTTGTTTGCAAGATTTAACTCTCCCAGAAATCAAGAGTTGACTGAGTATTTGATAATTTTGCCACATTCTTACAATTCAAAGTATGATAAAACTGGACCTTTATAAAACTATAAGCAGGGTCTAAAAAATTTGATCACACAGGGACGCCTGGGTGGCTCAGTTGGTTAAGCGGCTGCCTTCGGCTCAGGTCATGATCCCAGCGTCCTGGGATCGAGTCCCGCATCGGGCTCCTTGCTCAGCAGGGAGCCTGCTTCTCCCTCTGCCTCTGCCTGCCTCTCTGTCTGCCTGTGCTCGCTCTCTCTCTCTCTAACTAATAAATAAATAAAATCTTAAAAAAAAATTTTGATCACACAGAGTGCAAAGTTGTATTATATCTAATTTGGGTTATAAAAGGCCACACTATCACAGGTTTCAATATGCTATAGACTTTTAAAAAATAGTTCTGATAAAATTGTGTTTTTAAAAACTATAATCCTGGCTAATATTCAAAGGTATAGCGAAAGTTTGTCTTCCTAAGGAAAAACTATAGCTGAACTATTAAGGACTCACTGAAAAAACACTGGGAATATTCTACTACATTCATAAACTATGGTAAAATTATGCCAGCTACTAAAACAAGAAACAAAATCACTCGTTCGTTTAAAAAAGTATGTAGAACACCTACTAGGACCCAAGCACTCTCCTGGGAAGAGAAAGACATACTCTCTTCTCTCCAGAGTGTACCTAATCCAAGCAAGGAGAACAATTAAGCAATTATGAAATATATAAATGACTGACAGAAGTACATATTGGTGCAAGTAACTCAGATGAGGTAAAACCAGAGAAAGCTTCCCAAAGTGACATATAAACTTATACTCCAAAACTAAGGTTAGCCACATTTGAGGGGTGGGAGGGCAAAAAAGGAATGTTCCAGATGTAAAGAATGGGAGGTGAGAACAGATTCAAAATGAAAGGGAGAGAGACGGAGAGAACCTGACACAAGGTGAAACTAAAAAGGTGAAGCAGGAACCAGATCACAAAGAACCTAGTAAGATAAGTCTGTTAAGGAATTGGGACTGTATGCTAAGGCAAAAGAAAACATCTAAAGGTTTTAAGCAAAAAAAAAAAAAAAAAAAGAAGACATTAACATTTGCATATTAGCAAAATATAGCTGAAGTGAAGAAAAAACTAGAGATGCCATGAGAGGCAGGAAGAACAAGTAGCTGCTGCAGGTGTCTTGGATCAGAGATGATGGTGGTACGGAGCAAGATTGTGGTAACTGGTATGAAAAGAAAGATGACTAGCCAGAGAAAGATTAGAAAAATAGACTAACAGGATTGGATTTGGTAACTGGCTGGATTGGGGGGAATAGGAGAGAGGGAAAAATCGTTTATTATTCCCAGATTCCTGAACCTGGCAATTGAGGGAATGATGGTACCAACTAACCATTTCCCTTACATTGGAAATATTTACAAGGTCCTAAAAATATTACAATGCAAAAAAATATTTTAGATTTGATTCTGGCAAATATAATTTTTATCTCTTGAGCTATCTTCTACCTATTCTGCATAAAATATTCAAATGAGTCTGTATTCTACAAGCACATGCCGATAAGACAGGAAATTCAGTTAGTAAAGAAACATGTTTAGAATATGGAGAAGAGCAGCTTGAAATTAAAGTTTGCTATTTGAAGTGAATATTCTAATAAAAAAGTAAGAACTAGGGCTAGGGCGCGTGGGTGGCTCAGTCGTTAAGCAGCTGCCTTCATTCAGCTCAGGTCATGATCTTTGGGTCTTGGGATTGACCCCTACATCATGCTGCCTACTCAGCGGGAAGCCTGCTTCTTCCTCTCCCACTCCCCTTGCTTATGTTCCCTCTGTCAAATAAATAAGTAAAATCTTAAAAAAAAAAAAAAAAAAGGCAAGAACTGACAATATCCCCAAAACACAGAAGGTGTCTCAAAAGTGTCTTTCTTGGACCATGATATTACCAAATCATCACAGTAGCTTTTACATAAAACCATGACAGGTTTTGTTTTTTTAGGATTTAACAGAATTTTGGCAAAAACAATCTACATAAAAAAGAACACTACCCTTTGAAATCCAATGTCAAGAACAAAAGGCAGTAGGTTTCAAAACCCACTCATTCATTGAGAAATTTACATGCTCTAAAGGTCTGTACATAGATTACCATAGGCCAAGCAGATTAGTTTCTCTTTAAATACTTTCATTTTGTCTCTATAAAACTATATCCAATACTGTGAAAACAGTCTGCTCTAAGAGGAATTTCAAGAGCTAATCTTGATTTTTAATATTTTTATTAAGTAAACTCTCCACCCAACATGGGGCTTGAACTTGCCACCCCTAGATCAAGAGCCACATGCTCCACCAACTGGAGTCCCAGGAGCTACTCATTCTCTTAAACACTGTATCACCTAATAAACAAATCTCATATGAAGTTGCTGTATCAATGTATTTATAACATATATATTTATATAGGAGGTAACAAATTAGAGAAGATACACCTTTCAGTATTTGCAAAAAGTTAAATTACCACTTTATTCTCTCAGGGTAATTTTATATATCACAAAATAAGACTTTCCTCACACTGAATGGATTCAATTAACATATGAAATAAAAATTAGATGCTCTCTCCTACAGGTATCTAGCAACCCCCTTAAACCAACTCCCATGGACTCCCACACACTATTTCATCAGTTATCTAGTGAGTCTGTGAGAAATGGGTTATCCTTTTGACTTGCAAAACAGACAGAGCTTGAGCACCTATTGTGTCAAGAGAATGAATTTCAACTTACTGTGAAAAATGAATGAAAACTATTTGTTTTCTGAACTGTCATTGCTTCCTTTAGTCTATTTGATAGAAAAACCCAGTTCTCATGAAAACTTACCTCAGCAACTCTAGTGAACCTGGTGATTCCTGACTGGTATCATCAGAAGGACCATCCCCTACTGACATTTCCAAAATCAAACAAAATCAATCACAACAAAAAGTTTTCCCACGATTCTTGTCATATTGGAGGAAAGGACTTTCCTCCCACAGCTATACGTCTTACTGGCTTTTCTACAGTTTCCCCAGACGTTTCTGTTGATCGGCAACATTTTAAAATGACAAGATTTGTGGTATCTTTCACGCCTTAGTTAAGAAAGACGGTGCTAATACAATAACTTGCCAAAGATTACAATACTGACGACTGAATGTTTACTGCTAAACAAAAGAATTATACTCTAAGAAAAAAGTCCTCAGGAAAGAACATACCCTTAAAGCCATAAATAATTTCTAACATAATTAGAAGTTCACCTGGATAATAGTAATTCAAATCTCCCAGACCTCGACAGTTACTACCAAGTTTTCCCATGAAATGGAGGTTAGGGATCAGCCTTAGAAGCACTAAGAGAGGTAACAGGCTCTAGAACTGAAAGGGGGAAGAGAAACCAGAGAAGAGAAGCATGGTGAAGAAAGGGAAAAACTAGTTCTAACGTGGCACAGGGCACAAGAAAAAGACGTTTCTGAAGCCCAAACCCTCACAGACCGAGAGGCGAACTCCGAAGTCCGTGGAAGAAGGCGCCCAAGCCCAGTGACAATAGGAACGGCTCCTTCCTAGGAGTCAGGGCACCGAGAAGAGACCGTGCCTCGCCTGGGCCACCTTCCTGTCCTCTCAAGGAGCGAAACCCACCTGGAGACCGCCATGGCCGGGCGCCGGCGGTTCGGATCTCCCCGCGAGCTACGCGCCGCACCACTGTGGCGCTAGTTTCCAGAGAGCAGAGACGAAGGCCCAGGCCCGGGTCAGAGGGGAGCGGCCGGTGCGGCGCGGGGCGTCCCGTCGCTAGCCCTTGAACATCTGCCCCGCCGCCTGTCCGAACTCGTCCCCGCCGCGGCCGGGGAGCAAGGGTCTGAGGCGGCGGCGGAGGCGGCAGTCCTCCGACCCGCACGACTTCAAACCGGGGGCCCCCAGCCCCGCTCTTTGCTGACGCAGGCGTCGGCACGCTGGACTGAGCGTCAGCGCGCCGGAAGTGATGTCAGCTCACCGCCACGGCCTCCGCTGCGGGAGTGAAGCGAAGGCGTAAGGGTAGTTTCTGTCCGGGTGCTTGCACCCAAAAGAAAAAGTTTGTGGCTATCTGTCGTTAACGAGGCAGGAAGGATAAATAAGGGTACCCTTATTTCCTAGAGAAGGAAAAAAAGGCGATTTAGCCAAGGCTCTGGAAATTCAAAAACTTGGTATCTAATTCCTTACTGCCCTGGTCCTTATCCAACCAGACTGCTAGAGAAAACACGATCCTGAAGACCTTAGGTGCTCTATTCGAGGGGGGCGATGCCAGTTTGGGGGGTGAAAGCAGGGAAGATCTGCAGGGGACGTAGGACACGGCTCCAATGTTAGCCATATTCGCCAGAAGTTCTGCATAGCTATCGTAGGGAAGATCTGCCAGCTATTTTGCCAGTTTGTTTTTTCAGCTGTCTATGTTGTAGATAAAAAAACGATGATTTTCTCAGTCCCGTGTAAAAATTCCCAGCGCCCCCCACCATTTTTTTTTTTTTTTTTGGCTTATCTAGCTATCGAGTTGCTTAACTCATTAGTCTTTTAAACATTCTTCTGTCACTTAGTGCAAGTCCTTACCATCTTAAACTTGATTTTTATGATAGTAGCTAAGGTATTATTTCTCCAGCTTCTAAAGTCAAGTCCATCTTGAGGCCCCTAACAGATCCGTATTAAAAAAAAAAAAAAAAAAAACTGAGTTGGGGGTGCCTGGTTAAGGGGCTGCCTTCTGCTGGGGTCATGACCCCAGCGTCCTAGGATTGAGCCTCACATGGGGCTCCTGTTCAGCTGAGAGCCTGCTTCTCTCCCTGTCTGCCGCTCCCCCTGCTTGTGCTCTCTCTCTAACAAAGAAATAAAATCTTTAAAACACACAAAACCACTGCTTTTATCATGTCACTCTGCGTATAAAATTTGCCCACTGGCTTCTCATTACCTGAAGAGTCTATGTCTCAACCCCCGAGTTTGCTTTTCATCTATAAAATGAAGCTAGTGAGAAGTACTATAGAAGGTTATGGGAATAAAATGATGTCATGTATCTAGGAAAGCTTACAAGAGCTTTTGTAAACCGTAAAGTAGTATATAAATGTGAGGGAAAAGAAACAAACTTAAGTTCCTGCTATGTGGTAAGCATTTGGCACGATTTATCTCCTATAATTCCTAGGCTGACCGGTAAAGTAAGTTTTAACCTTCAATTTATTTTTGGGGGGGATTTTATATTTAAGAAATCTCTACATCCAACATGGGGCTCAAACAACCCCAAGATCAAGAGTCACATACCCTACCAACAGAGCAGTCCAGGCACCCTATTAATCTTTTATTTAGAGGTGAGGAAACTAAGCTCAGAAAGTTTTTCTTTTTTTCAGAAAGTCTAATTCGCCCACAATCCAAGTTAGTAATATTTACTATTGTTCATTCATTCAGTAAATTTTTATTTGGCACCCGCTCTGTGTCCAACACTTCACTAGGCACTGTTTGTACTGTTACACAAAATCCAATTAAGCTGATGTTCAAGTATCTTCACATTTCACAGTTTTCTCACACCCACCTTCTCAATATATTTCCCACCAATGAAATGAAAAAGCAGGTACTACTTATCTGATTGTGTACTACATTCATTTATTCAGCCAAAATTAATGCCTACCACTTGCTGAACTCTACTAGAGTTTGGAGCTTCAGGGTACTCATTTGGTTGAACTTACATCCTAATGGAAGGAAAAAGAGTAAACAGGTAAACAAGAAAATGTCATGTTTATATTTCATGTAAAGCAGAATGATGGGATAAATAGGATGATTAGAGACTCTAGACTGGGTAATTACGGAAAAAACAAGGATGCACTTAACCTGAGGCCTGAAAGACAGGAGGGAGCCAGCTGTGTGAAGATCTGGGGAGAATTCCAGGTAGAGGAAGTGTAAAAGCCTAAGGGAAGTCTGCTGTGTGGGGAGATGAACTAGAAGATAGAAAGAGGCCATTGTAAGGAATTTGGATTTTACTCTAGATGCAGTAGGAAGTCATAGGAGAGCTTTAACATGTGAATATAATGATCTGATTAAAAATCTTTCTCTTTAATATTCAGAGATAAGTAGATATATAGTTCGAAATGACATTTAGAAGACAGGAAGTGGCTAGTATAGGGATAGTGTAATAATCAAATATATTGATGTCAGGCTATGTTGTTTTTAAATCCTTCCCCACCACACATAACACAGCTGTTAAGGGAATTGTACCTTTCTAAGCTTCAGTTCCTTCATCTGTGAAATGGGGATAATAATAGGACCTCCTGGGGCACGTGGGTGGCTCAGTGGGTTAAGCCTCTGCCTTCGGCTCAGGTCATGATCTCAGGGTCCTGGGATTGAGTCCCGCATCAGGCTCTGCTCGGTGGGGAACCTGCTTCCCCTCTCTCTCTGCCTGCCTCTCTGCCTGCTTGTGGTCTCTTTGTCAAATAAATAAATAAATAAAATCTTTAAAAAATAAAATAATAGGACCTCCTATTGTGGTAGTGAGTATTAAATGAGATAATGAATTAAAGGCATTTAACCAAGTGACTGTCACAATAAGCATGCAAAAATACTATTAACTACATTAATTGTTCTTTTGGTTAACTATATGACCTTGCGTGAGTGACTGAACTTCTGTGTCTCATCTGTAAAATGGTGATGATTATCAGTTGGTCCACAATGCGTATTTGAAATGCCTGCCAGGTGGTTTTCTGAATTTAGAATTTTTTTAGATTTCAACTTCGATTTTAGGTTTTGATTGGATTTAGTAATCCAGTTCATATACCTTGTATTACATCATACCCCAACAGCTTCTAGGGCGGCATCCTATAATCAAATACATTAGTAGCTCTGCAGCAAAAGGTATGAATAGTCAGCCATACTAAGGGGAATAAATCAAAGACTGTAAATAGCTGCAAGCCAGTTCAGGTCAGGTTTGCTGCCAAATGAATTTTTTTTTTAATATGGTTTTTAGACCCTTTCCAGTTTCAGAATTGTAAATAACAGATTACAAACCTGTACTCTGTAAAGTGATGGTAAGGATTAAATGAGCAAGATATGATACACTTAAAAAATACTAACTGCTAAATAAATATTAGCTATTATACTTTATCACCAGAAAGGTGGTTTCAAAAATCAATGGCAGGCCTCCCTGGCCCTGTGTCTGAGTGTCCATTGCTGTAGGCTGCTCAGACACTGAAGATCTAACTGCAGCCACGAGCAGTAATGAGTGTTTCCAGTGTGGACGATCTGACTATGAGGCCCAGGAATGCTCTACTGGTGGAGGCTGTGGTCTTGGAATAAGAAGCCATGGCAGGGGAACGCCTGGGTGGCTCAGTTGGTTAAGCAGCTGCCTTCGGCTCAGGTCATGATCCCAGCGTCCTGGGATAGAGTCCCACATCGGGCTCCTTGCTCGGCAGGGAGCCTGCTTCTCCCTCTGCCTTTGCCTGCCACTCTGTCTGCTGTGCTCGCTCTCTCTCTCTCTCTCTAACAAATCCTCTCTCTCTCTCTAACAAATAAATAAATAAAATCTTTAAAAAAAAAAAAAAAAAAAAGAAGAAGCCATGGCAGAGGTGGAAACCTCTACCGAAGTTTCCAGTTTGGTTCCTTATCTCTTCCAGACACCTATTATCACTGTGGTTGAGTCCGGTTGTCTTGCAGACAATTGTGATCTTCAAGAGGATGCCGGCTATAACAGCAATAGACATGGCCACATAAACAAGGACTGCCAGGATCCTGTGAGAGAGAGCAATTCTGCTACAACTGTAACAGACCAGGCCATCTGGCTCATGACTGTGACCATGAGGATGAGCAGAAGTGCTGTTCTTGTGGACAATTTGGACACATTCAAAAAGACTGCCCCAAAGTGAGTGTAATAGGTGTGGTGAGACTGGTTACATAGCCATCAACTGCAGGAGAATAAGTGAAGTCAACTGTAACCACTATGGCAAGTGAGGGGACCTTGCACAGGAATGCATGATTGAAGCCACAGCTTAATTATTTTCCTTTTTTGCCTCTCCTTTTTCTGATTGATGGTCATACTATTTTCTCTGAATCCTCTTCACTGGCCAAAGGTTGGCAGAGTCTACTCCCAGGCCAGTGAGTTTTACTTGCCATGCAAAAGGAGAGAAAGGATGGGGGAAAAAACCAACTTCTGCATCTAACTACTACAAAAAAAAAAAAGTTTATGTTTAGTTTGCTAGAGGTGTTATGTATAACTGTTTGTTAAAGAACCCCTCTCCACCCCACTGGTGAATAGGGATTGATGAATGGGAAGAGTTGAGTCTGACCTTTAAGCCTGTTTTTGGTTTCTTGGATATGTTCCCATGTAGGAAGTAAAACCAATTCTGGAAGTATCTATGAGTTTCCATAAATAACTTTAACTTTAGCATAACAATGATCTTGGATTGTCTGACCTCGGTAGCTATTAAATAATATCAAGTAACATCTGTATCAGGCCCTACATAGAACATACAGTTGAGTGGGAGTAAACAAAATAAAAAGACAAATGTGTGTTAATGGCTGTGTAAGAAAAATCGGGATAAAGGCTTAAACAGGAACAACTTCATCACAGAATCAGGCTGGATATACATAAGGTGATGGCAAAAGTTTAGAACACATTTTTTTAAAGACTAAATCTAAAACCCAGAGTAAACATTTATGCTCAGAGTTAGCATAAGTTGGAGTTATTCAGGAATTGCAGAGAAATGCATTTTCACAGAAATCAAGCTGTTATTTAAAAAAAAATTTTTTTTTTATTTGACAGAGACAGAGATCACAAGTAGACAGAGAGGCAGGCAGAGAAAGAGAGGAAGGGAAACAGGCTCCCTGCTGAGCAGAGAGCCCGACGCGGAGCTCGATCCCAGGACCCCGAGATCATGACCTGAGCTGAAGGCAGAGACTTTAACCCACTGAGCCAGCCAGGTGCCCCTCAAGCTGTTATTTTTGTATACTATATCACTTAGACAACGTGTTTCAGTTTTTAAAAGTCAGGTGGAAAAAGCAACTGAAGTCCTAGAAAATAGAAATGTAATAGAAATAGAAATAGAAATAGAAAATAGAAATAGTAATTTTAAACTATCCAATAAAGCTGGAGGAAGAAGGGGAGTTTGACTAAAGTTCTTTTTGTTTGTTTCAAATTTTCCTTAATGTATATGGTGCAAAATGTCATAATACCATTCTCCTCCCTACCTTCCCAGATATAACTTACCAAGTTTGTGTATATGCTTCCTGTCCCATGTTTTTACCATTTTGCTAATATATGTGTATCCATAAAGAACAAAAAATAGGAGTGCCTGGGTGGCTCAGTGGGTTAAAGCCTCTGCCTTTGGCTCGGGCCCTGACCCCAGGGTCCTGGGAGGGAGCCCCATATTGGGCTCTCTGCTCAGTAGGGAGCCTGCTTCCCTCCCTCTTTCTCTCTGCCTCCCTCTCTGCCTACTTGTGATCTCTGTCTGTTAAATGAATAAATAAAATCTTTAAAAAAAAAA